>CAUZXS010002497.1:0-112500 GCA_963585895.1 Sepioteuthis lessoniana | reverse complement strand
ACAGATGTTAAGCCATCCTTTAGTACGCTTTGTCTCATTATTTATATATACTTAAATGTTTTTTGTGAATCTCACACGTGAAAACTATCAAATCTTAAGTTTTACCCCCCCCCCGCCACAAAAATAGTATATTAAACTTACTTCCCCTTTTTTTCAAGTACGATAACTCTTTCCTTTCAAAATCGTACTTATTCCCCTTTCATCGATTTTTATATTTTCTTTTTCAAATTACTATCATTCATAAATTTACGATTTTTTTATACTTTTGTAATCACTTCTATTAATATTAGTAATTTGCATAATAGTAATTTCCACTTTACTCGTATATCAGTAGTAGGACTAATAATAGTAGCAGAAATATACTGATATCATAAAGAAACATTCATTGAATACCACTAGGTAACTTTATCAACCCAAGATACCCTACAAGATATTACACATGCCAAAAATCACACCCATCCCAACTTAAGATTACAAGTTAGCACTAATCATTACATTCTCGTTTTTCTGTTATGCAATTTCCTTTGAAATTAATCTTTTTCTGATTTTTCTTTAACTGTAATGCTGTAAATTTACTATAATATTCTATAACATTAAAAAGACCCAATCTTTTATTCATAATTAAAATCAAAACTTAAAGATCCTTGTTCAAGATAATGTTCACTTGATATTATCCTATATTATTTTTATTTTTGAAAGACTGTCATAATTCCTATCAGATATTCTGTCTGTTTACAGACTGCCAGACAAAATATGAATAGTCTCCAATACTTTTAAATGGAATGAACAGTGACTTGCTCAATATAAGGCATAGTCATGGTTATTAATAAGGTTTTCCACCTCTGATGACTCGTGGATTAAGATTTTTATAGGGACATGTAATCTAATTCTGGCATCTAGCCTTTGATTAGTTCTTCCTAAATCACATCTAAATAAGTGAAATATTATGAGTAGACATTAGAATCAGTTTCATAGCACTTTTGTACAGCTTGAGATTCATTTGGCAAATCTATCACTAACTCCACCAAGCCATGGGAAATGCAAGTAATACAGGGCATCTTTGTACTGCTACAGGTTTGATTTGATTGAAATGATTGCACAGTATTCAGAGGAAATCCATTATTGCAAAGAGTCATAGAAATAAACTTGATCTCATCATCAAGTTTAGATTTAGAGGAAATCATTACTGCTCTATGCATCAGTCTTAATTTTGGGACAAAAGGATTTCCAACAGGTACAAAGACCTTTAATCACTAGACCTGATAAAGTTAGATTTACACTAGATTGGGAAACTAAGGTCTACATGGATATTGTTTTGGCAAGTAGTATAAAAAAGCCACCTCCAGGCTTGATATTGAAGAGACAAAAAGTATCACCAACATGGTGAAAATAGACTTCAGGTTTGTTTGAACGAGACACTAATCCCTTTTCATGAAATTCTATAACAATATTAGCAAATACTGTCAATCCATTAGTACATAATATTATCCAAATTAAATTCTACAGACATGGTAGCAAATTTCATTAGTTCAGTAAATACATTCTCAGGAATGTTGGGGTAGGGGGTAACAAATATCAAGACAAACACAGGTAAATAAACTACAGACATCAAAGGAACACAAACCTATGAGTAAAGGGATACCCTTGTGGAAAACAAAAGAATCTTAAATTACTACAGCATTCATTGTATCAAACACAGATTGCAAAATGGTAGTAAGCCATTTAGCAAATTTGTGTTGAAGAATCTATCATGAATAGTATAAATCTTAATGGGACAGCATCCTTATTTGTTTTAAGCAACCCATATAGACAAGGGGTGAATAGAACCTGTAGGTCTAATCAAACTAGAAATAGTGGAGAAAGATACCCACTTTTAACCAGGTTCTTCTCAAATTTGGTCTCAATAGATACAGTATGATTGGATGTATCAAATGGACCAAGCCTTATAAATTTGAAGGGGTCCCCTAAAATAGTCACCATTTTATCAACATAATCTTGATAATTTAAAATAACACCAGATTCTTTATCAGCTCTGGAATGATAAATCCTTAGGAATCAGTGACTTTAAAGGACAAAGATATTCACTTTTCATTTGGGATTCAATATATGAAATAGCTCATTTGTATGCAGCTAGTCCTAAGCCATTTAACCTAGCTTTAAGATCCCCAAACATAGTGAAGACATTTATTAATTTGGGTAAAGAACTTCAAACTCAGAATGAATCTTTACATTTAGTCATTGTGGCAGAAACAAGGTTAGATAACTGTAAAGAGAGATTGAGAACATTCTTATTAGCAGATTTAAAAGATTTTCTACATTCAACTTTGAGACTACAAAAACCTCTGAAAAAATTATCCAATGACTAAAATGCATGCATTTATGTTTGTAAATATTATTCTACAATTTATCCTTCTACAAATATCTATTTATCCAATTAGCAAAACTCTTCACTATTTTTATAACACTTATCCTATATACTTTGAAAGAATGCATGTAAATTCATTTCAGGAATCATATTTTAGAATATCAATCCCCAGGCATGTACAGTTTCTATATCTATTTGGAAGGAAAAACAACATATCAGACCTGTTGTTTGCATCTTTTTTCTTTTGTAAAGCAACACTCTCATAAAAATAGACACGCATAGGAAATATGAGTTATGGAAGTCATATTGAAAATAATTTGGGCATTCAACATAATGTTTCACTCTTATCAAACTAGATGAATACATCACATGAAATACAAGACAGTGTACTATCTGTTTGCTGTCATTATTTATTAATGTCAACTTCCTCTTGAACTATAGTTCAAAAAAAACTCCTTACATCAATACTGATCACTTTGGTGATTCCTATTATAAGTTACTTTGAATATACAACTAATTCAATTTTGATAAAAATATTTTTTCTTTTTCTTTGCCTTTATCGCCTGAGTTAAGGTGGCAGGGCAAATATACCACAAATACTAGAATTATACAATCCCTCAAAATTTGATATCCAAAAATAATTGCATCATATATCATGCAAAATCCATTTTCAGTGGGCTTAGCTAAGACACATATTTTCTTCAATTTGGAGTGATTTTATTTTTTTTAATGAAGACATTGTATCTCCATTTTACACATAATGAGACTGTTGAATTTTTTTGACAGCTTTACCTTGGCCCCCTATTTACACACACACAAACTTTATAGACTAACATTTATGTCTAAGAAAGCAACAGAAACTAAAATATACGTAATCTGAAAGGAATTTGAAATCAAGAAAAAAAAATATAAGATTTTAAATATGAATGAAAATAACAATTCTATAACATTCTATCATCTGCAGTATTAAATGTCTTTAACTCATCTTAATATAAATAATATACAACTATATGGTTTTAAATATTCATCTTTACAATTATCAAATATTATTAATTTACAAGCAGATGTATTTGCTCTTTGGGAGATTGTTCCAAAGGCAAGAAAAGAAACAGGGCTGTCAGCTGTATTATTTCAAGACATTTTCTGCTTTCCAGGTATTATTCCTACTTGATGATGATAATAATGATTTGTTTACACAAAGTTCAACGGTTTAAATATTGCTATCTACTTTTAATTTCCAAACAAGGCTATTTGCCCCATACATGAGACCCTAGCAAGTAATAGAATTCTGAATTGGTGAACCAGAGAATAATGAAAAGATTACTTCATGCAGCATAAACTTGCCCCAGAGGTAATTTAGTGTCATACCTAGGTTACACTATTTGAAGTAGTATCTGAATAGATGTATTCTAAGCCCCACTCAGAGCAGATGATGTATTGGTTAACAAGCTAGACTTTTTTTTTTTTTTCATTGGTTGCCCTACGATTCTGGCTTTGTGCTCAACTAAGCAAGATTAGTAAATGACCACGTCATATCGTACCTGAACAAAGATATTAAAATCAAGGGACATAACTTCTACAGAGTTATTTTCCTTTACCAGAAACAATTTTACATTATTAATGTCCTTTTGAAAAAAATGTTACACTATAAAACTTTTACAATGTTTATTAAATTTGTTTCCAGTGATCTAAACTGACACTGATAAATGCAACAATAGCATTCAATTTTAGTACGTGTTCCAAAAAAAAAAAAAAAAAAAATTTTTTTTTTTTTTTTTTTTTCGGATGATAAACTTAGACATTTGAAATTTATTTCATTTTGTGATATATGCCACCTTTAACCTGTTCTAACTCAGATAATAAAACTTTCTCTTATATATGCTAACTTTTTTAAAGTTAATTTCGATTTCAAATGTAATTCCTTCCCTGTTTTTAATAGGATCTGAATCAAGAGTTACCTTTCCATTCTTCAAAATCTTCAGGAATATACCCAGTTGTCAAGAACTGATGCACCCCTAGATCGGGGGAACTGTTGAAATCTCCACAAAATGTCAATGTAATCTCTTTTCCCTGAAATATACAAGACAAATTTTCTATTGTAATAAAGCCAGAAAGATGATTATTCAAAAAGACATGTATTATCAAGTGAAGTGGCTCATCAAATTTGCAAGAGGTTTCTATTCTTTTAACAATGCAATCCTTTACAAAATATCAATTTAGTAATAAGTCTTGTAAGAAATTTATCACTGAAGTATATAGGAGGCACTATCCAGATATTCTATCTTACTTATGTCCACTTAAGAGAGCATGAGGGATTTTATAGAAATTACACATACATAGTAAGACATTTCTTTTTAATAAAATGATTAAAAATGCCTATACTGATTAACAAAACTAATATTAAGTAAAAAAATTCAAAGTTCTACAATCTGTATAAATCTGAATATCCTCCTCTAAATGGAAGGCATCTACATTTGTATTCAAGTGTATTTTTTTAAATGATTGATATGGTAAATTTCATAAATCTTACTACTAAAACAGGTATCTAATTCATATTTGTAAAGTCCTGTTTTATAGATTAAAAACAAAATAAAAACAGTTAAAATAAAATTCCAATCCATGCTCTCAAGTTAGTGTTTACTTGAGCTGTAGCCAGAAGAGGCTGAAACAAAATTAACACCTTGTCTGGGAGACACTATCATTTCCTCACCCACAAAAATGGTTGTTGAACTCAGAAATAAAAAGTCAAAAAATATCTTGGTCTCATATCTTCTCTCTCTATAATTCCTTTACGGCTTTCACAGACCAAGAAGTGAGTGAAACCATGCAAAATAACATGGAGTTAAATTAAAAACAACAACCAAAATAAACTGAACCTCAGTTAAGAGGACC
This sequence comes from Sepioteuthis lessoniana, assembly GCA_963585895.1. Taxonomy (NCBI): domain Eukaryota; kingdom Metazoa; phylum Mollusca; class Cephalopoda; order Myopsida; family Loliginidae; genus Sepioteuthis; species Sepioteuthis lessoniana. The sequence goes on along the minus strand of CAUZXS010002497.1, from coordinate 107,243 downwards.
AATAACTGACCTCTGTTAAATGTTTGTTTTTTTTTGGGGGGGGGGCAAAACTGCACATTATTTCAAACCCATTATTTGTTAAAAACATTTCATGAAGTTTTCAGGTATTACAGCTTCATTCATTATGGGAAAGAGGTTGAAAAATTGACATCAACATGACATGTTATTCAACATCACATTATTTCTAAAAGGAAGATATTTTAAATCTTTCTCAATTAGACAAAAAAAAACTTTTCAGCACCTTAGTATTGCATCAGTTTATCTTTATCTTTTTGTCTTTGAGACAATTCATGCAATAATAAGGCTTCTTCTTCACCTGTATTATATTGTCAGAGCCTTAATCTAAGTAATACAGAAGTATATAAGTATACAGAAATATAAAAAAAATCTTACAGAAAGAGACATACCTGGTCTTTGTACATCTTTATCACAGACTCTAATTGTCTTAGAGAGACAGCAGTCTGTAGAAGCCGTATACTCTTAGCTGTTGGATGGAAATAGAGGTGAATGTTGGCAGCACAGAGAAAACAGCCCTCTTTCTCTAAAGATTCCAGAACAGTCAACTGAAAGTAAGAAATTATTAGCATCCATTTAGATTCTATGGTAAAGCTTTGTAATTTTAAAACAGAACAAGAATTCATATTTTATCAATACAGAAAAATAAAATCATTAAAGTTAAACTTTTCTTAGAAAAAGAGGTTCTTGTCAATTACAATTTTAATGAAAAAGTATCCTTAATTTTTTAAGAAATTCTTTCCCTACTGCACTGATATATGAATGCCTCACGTTATGTAGTGGTTAAAAAATCATTACCAGTGACTTCAATTCTCACTGAATGCACCAAACTTTGAGCCTTGCACTAATCTAAGTTAAGGATTGATTGGTTAGCTTTTTTTTCTTTTTTCTTTGCAAACAATTATATGGTTTCAATTATACTTTCAAGCATTCCTATCTACTAAAAAAAAAAAGAATTGTAGTTATATTTTCAAACAATTGTACGATATCAAGTAACTAATAATAATAATTCCTAAACAATTATAACTTCAATCAACTATTCTTAATACAAATAATTTGCATAGTTATATCATTAAGTATTCTGATTAAATATTAAGAATTCTATTCAATAATAATCATTGGTTTCCACAGTCATATAGTGTCAAGCATTCTTATCCAATATTAATAATTTCCTAACAGATTTATGGGACCCTTACAGGTACTCTAGGTCAGAGTGGGCCTGGGAGTGATATGAATGAAGGGATAATAACACTCCCTCCCCCAGAACTGCAGCCTCACTATCAGTATAGATTCATATCCAAGACACACACACACACCTTTTTTTTTTCTTGAAGGCAGAGGATATAGTCAGCATATTCTACACTCAACAACAACGCTATATTTAATGTTTACTTAACACAAGGCCTGAAGTATGGATCAACCAGTGAAAATAAAACTCACTAACAGGTTTGGTTTGGTTTATTTGTTTTAAGACATAACAACACCTTATGGGTCATTCAATGCTGAAATTTGATTCATTTCTTTATGCTTCAAATATTCTTATCTAATAAACATAATTAACAAACAGTTCTATTTGAACCATAGATGGGATCAAAACAAGTACTACCATTCAGGGTCAAAGTGGACCTGGGAGTAATGTAACCTCACTGCCAGATGTAGTTTAATGTCCTCTCTAGTATACTCCTTGGCAGAAGTTGCAGTTGTTGGACTGCACAAATTTCTTTTTGACATTATGGTTTCTTCAAACTTTTCAGAGGAGACGGCAGACATGTTGTCAATCTTTGTTTCCTTCCTATTTTATTGTTATGGTGATATACTTCATGACGTCACTGCATGGACCCTCCCCAACACTATAAATAGTGACTGACTTGATAAACGAGCAAATGGAGTCTAGTCAGTTACCAGTAACCATTACTGTCTGTATTTCTGTAAATATATGCTGCTGTAAACATTACATTTCTTTGTGCTATTCATTTCTGGCTCTTCAAAGCGACAACACTTATAAATACATAAATGTCACTCATCTTTCTTCAAAGAAAACTACCAAAACAACTCAACAAACAAAATTATATACAGGACAAGACCAACAAGAACCTGCACCGGTCACATCAACTCAATTCGTAAATCAATTAATTCATTATAAGGGAGACGGTGCAAGGGCAGATAAGCAGTCTAGAAGGGTTGCTAAGTCTTATGGTTAAGAAAAAAAAATTATTTACTTGCAAAGCTGTTTGTCTGTTGAGGATACGTTGTTGCAGATCTTCATTCGACTGCAGAAGTTTTAAAATATCCTCAAACCGAGGATCAGTCTGTATCATTTCCATTATAAAAATGTCATGTTGTCCAACCAGTCTGCAAATTAAGAAACAAATAAGAAAATATTTTAATACTTCGTTAGTTGTCTACCTTCCTTTCAAGTAAATTAGATAATTTTAAATGATACAAAAAGACTGTTATCAATATTATCTGTAATTACCTATTAAACAAATAAACTATATCTAAAAAGTGATGTGACTGAAACTTCAGCTTCCAAAGTCAGTGGTTAAGGAAATCATCCACAAGAACCTAATTGACTGGTTATAAAGGCATGTCAACCAGTCTAAGGTATTTTTATGCCTAGAGATTAGGCAATTGCATTCATTGTACATTTATTCAAGACTTCTTAGGAAGTTGTTTCTTAACAGATTTGTGTACAGTTATATATGATATGTTGTATGGTTTCAATTATTCTGATCTAATATCAATAATTAGATGGTTTTAAGTAATTATTTCTATCTGATAATAGTCATTTCTTTGCACACAGTCATATGGTTTCAAGTAACTAATAATAATCTTTAGTAAATAATTATAGCTTCAAGTAATTATTCTTAATACAAATGATTTAGTTATATAGCATCAAGTATTTCTGTCAAATATGAATCATTTCTAAACAGATCTATTTGACACACAGGTACTACCACTCAGAGTGGACCTGGGAGTAATGGTAATGGAGGGTTACTTCACACTTTCCAGAGCTCTAAGAAAAAAATTATAAAAACTTATTTACTGTTGTTTATCAACCATGAGTTGTCAATAGACAAAAGCCATTTCACATGATTTTTTTTTTCTCATTATATACTGCAATTTCATGGATGCCAATAATTATAACCAGGACTGTGTGTACTTGTGCCCCAATTGTACAAGTGTATCAATCTTGGTAGCAATTACATGTAAAAATAGCATAGTAGTGCTGCTAAAATACATTTTATTTGTACAGTAATAAACATGTTGGATCAGTAAATATTTGTACCTTACTTTTCAGATATATATATATATTAGTTTTACACCTATTCTATGATTCTGTGAAAAAACCCAGCTGATACAATTTGTAAATAATAAAAAAAATTTTTTTTTTTAATTAAATATATACAAATCAATTTGTGTGGAAATAAATGCTTTCAATAAATAAATAAACAATTAAAAACATTTCTACTTCTTGAAAGTAGTCAACCAACACCAAATCCTAGTCAAAAGAACAAAAAATACAGACGGAATTCCTTAAGCTAAACATATGAAATACACAAAGTATGAAGATATGAATACCTAACTGAATCATCAGGATAAATTCAGACTGACTTCTGATTCAGAAATAATCCAGATGATCAAGTTAGGTGAAACCTAGGTAGATTACTTCTGACTCAGTAGAGGTGTGTGTGTATATATATATATATATATATATATATATATATATATATATATATATATATATATATATATATATATATATATAATTTTATAATTTGCTTCAAGCATTTCACAATTTATTTTATTTGTTTAGAGGGCTACTGCAATGCAAAATAATTATTCGGATCTAATCGATTTTGAAGTAAAAACTTCAGAGACTTTTTTTTAAACTGTGCAGTATGTTCAAATTTTTTTTTTTTTGTCATTGTAAATGTGGTGTCATGTGGGGTGTTAAAACATTCTAATACCCACATGACACCATAATCACAACGTCCAAAAAAAAAATTTGAACATACAACACCAAGTTCATCTTTAAAAAAAAGTCTCTGATGCTGATGTTTTTACTTCAAAATTAATTAGACCCAAATAATTATTTTACACTGCAATAGTCCTCTAAATAAATACAATACAATAAAAAATAAATAAATAAAATAAAATAAAAATTTTATATATGTAAGGATGTCTAAACAACACTACTCACTTAAATTTGGATTTTCGAAAGAATGTTGCACATCCTTCAGGCACCTGACCAGCTTTTGTTCTCAGTACACCATCAAAACCCAACAAGGAGAGAGCAGGTAACAAGTCATTTTCAAAAATCTTCCTGTCTACCTCTTGCAAGCAAATTAAATCAGCATTATAACCTTTAAAAGAAAAAAAACATCAAAGTTTTATTCCTTTATACTGCCTCAATCTTAAATTAAGCATGAAAATAAGAGAGAAATCTATTCAACTATCACTTATTGCATAATGTACAGTATCATCCATAAATAAATGACCATGTGCCAGACTAAGCTCTATAAATTTTATTATTCCAAATGGAATATAATACAATCAGAAAAGATTAAACATCCGAGCAATATAGCTGAAAATGATTATATACTGACAGCCACTTTACAGAAGAAAGCCATCTCTTCAATTCAGCAAAAAGTACCCATGAGAGCACACTTGGGTCCTTAGGTCAAATTCATCCTTGCAAACCCTGCCACATATGTAACAAGCTAAAAAAAAAACTGTCTTTGGCATTCACATTAACCCCATGCCCTCTTAGAGCTGCTTAGACTTTGTCACAGAAATGATACAAATTACCTGTGGGTTGCTGCAGAAGACCCTGTGTAAAATGAGCCTGTAACTGCTATCCTGATAAGTCATATGATTAGCAAGTCTAGCTATGGATAAACATAACCTATTGCAGATGTTACAAACATGTTCAGGCTAAAAAGTGTCCAAGATCAAGTTCAAATCCTGTATCCAAACAGTTCATTTCTCCTTGTTTCAAATGCTTTACAATCATAGGTCACTTTTTTTTCCCAGTTTGAATGATTTTCCCTAATTTGCTCCTAGTCTCAAAGATCTACACAAAATACCCTCAGGTTGTTTTTGATAACATCCTTAAAATGTTTAAGTATATGTCTCGGACATTTATCATGTTCTAAGAGATGTATCACCATCCATACAATGTGAGCATAAAGGTTTGTTTTGGTTTCTTGGCATATCAACCATCATGGGCTATTTAATGCCAAAACCATCCTTGTAGAACAATAGTGGTACTATTCAACTCATAGCTGGGGGAGGGTACAGGGGGTTCACATACCTTTCCAAAAAGTGAATATAATAGTGCAACTGGAGTTTGAACTTGATAACTACAATGTCACAGTCCAGCATGTTAGCCACTACGCTACAGAGACTTTCCCCCCTGTAAGAGTAAAGACTGCTGTTAAAACAAAGAGGATAAACAGTATTAATATAGGGTCAATTCTAATTTTGCTATTTCTGCACATTTCATTTACTTTAATCTAGATATACAATATTACCCATAAAAAAGTGACCATGTGCCAGACTAACTTCTGTAAACATACTTATTTATGCATGACCTATACATAAATATACCCAAAACTATTTTTTATAAAAGTTAATTTTCTTCAAAACCAAAAATATTATTAATAAAGGGGATTATACAATCAAAATGGATATTATAAAGTATTATTTATAATAAAACTCTACAGTATTGGAACTTTGGTTTGGTTTCTTTGTTTTAACAGCATATCAACCTTTATGGGTTATTTAATGGCAAATTCATCACCAGAGAAAAACAGTAGTGCTACTATTTACCCTACAGATTGGCGGGGAATAAGGTATTGGAGCTTTTTAACTTAAAATAAAATTGTATAAATATATGTAAGGGAATATACTTATTTTGGGACTCATATATTTGTATTTTAGGTTTCAGTTTCATTGCTGGAGATTTTTTTTAACAACATCCAATAATCTTCATTTTGATTGTATAATGTTCCACTAGAAATAATTGATTTCTGGCATCTTTGATTTAGAAGAAAACATTGTTTTTAAAGGCAATGGTGTAGATATATAAATTGGTGATGGTTTGGTTTAATAGCATATCAACGATTGTAGGTTATTCAATGCCAAATTCTCTTTATACATATATGATTTGTAAACACATTTTGTTGATAATGTTTTTAAATGAGCCTAACCTCATTCTTTTGTACAGTCAAATGGTTCCAAGTATTGCTATCCATCACTAACAATTCTATTAAATATCAGCTATTTGTTTACACACAGTTAAATGATCAAACTATTCTATTTCTAACAATTCAATGTAGCATAAGTCATCACTTTGCACACAGTTTAAATGTCAAAGTTCTATTTGACTCATAGATAGGACCCTATCAGGTGCTACCACTCCAAGTCAGAGTAGATCTGGGAACAATAACAATGAAGGTTTGTTTGAGTTTTGTTTAACAGCATATCAACCTCTGTGGGTCATTTAATACCAGAAGGGTTAAATTAGTTTTGTTTTCTGTGCATGGTTTAGGTTTTAGGGAATGAGTTTTGGTTATGTTTTATTATATTTGACTAGATTTTGATGAAGAGGTTGGTTTCTTTTAGAAAGCTTAAGATTTCCTCTGGTTTGGAGTTTTTGAAGAAGTCCTTTAAATTGTTAGTTTGGTAATGTTTGGGGCAAATTATGAGAATGTGTTTGACTGTGAGAGGTACTTTGCATGTTAAACATACTGGAGCAGGGGGGTCTTCCCCTTTTAGGAAGGTGTAAATGGGTAATGTGGGTGTGATCAATACAAAGTCTGGAGATTATCACTTCTTTTCCATTTTTTCTGTAGCCTGTCAGCCATTTACTTATGGTATCTTGAATATGGTGGAGCTTGTTCTGTGTTTGATCATCCCAAGATTTTTGCCATTTCTTGAGAATAAATTTGTTAATAAGTGGTTTTAGATCAGTTTATGGATTTGTTTTTATTGGATATACATGTCTGCAGTGCTTTTTTTGCAGTTTTGTTGGCCCTTTCATTTCCGTGAATGCCAATGTAGCTAGGTATCCAAGTAAGAATTGATGCTATTATTCTTAGAGTGTTCATTCTATCTAGTAGTCTTGTGATGAGAGGAGTTGATGAATCTTTGTTTTGTAGAGCTTGGAGAACTGATTTGGAGTCTGAATAGATGATGAATTTAGAGGATTTGTGATTTGCTATAATGTTCATGGCTAGGTCAATAGCTATGGCTTCTGCACTATAGATTGAGAATTCATTTGGGAGACGTTTTAACAGTTCTTGGTTTTAGAAGACAGCAGCACAACCAACTTTCATTCCCTGTTTGGATCCATCTGTATAGGAGATGGGAGTTGTTTTGGATGTTGAGGAAGTTCCCTTGAAAGGTGATGGGGGTGTGATTTTGTTTTGGAAAGTTTGGTTAGGTCTAGCTTTATTATTGGTTGGTTTATGGTCCATGGTGCTGTTTTGGGGAGGATTGTATTATGTATTATTTTGGGATTGATTTTGATTTCATTTAGGAGGGTTTGAATTCTTAGATTAAAAGGTTTAATGACCTTTTCTTAATTTTTGAAAAGGTTTTTGTATCTTATTTCCATGATGCAATTATAGGCAGGGTTTTGAAGGCATGAAATGAGTTTAATATAATATTGGAGTGCAAGTTTATATCATCTCAAGGAAAGCGGGGGTTCATTGGCTTCTATGTATAAACTTTCAATTGGAGAGGCAGTGAAGGCTCCCAGGGCAATACAGAGTCCCAGGTAATAGATAGTTTTGAGTTCTCTAAGATAGGATTTTCTGGCTGCTCCATATATAAAACAGCCGTAATCAAGTTTTGATCGTATTAGACATCTGTATAGTTTGGTTAGGGTTTGTTTTTTTTTTTATCAGCACCCCAGTCTGTATGGGCTATGGTTCTCAGGAGTTGGATAGTTTGACTGCATTTGATCCTCAGTTGTTTAATGTGTGGGATGAAGGATAGTTTGGAATCAAGAGTAATGCCTAAGAATTTATATTGCTGGCTTATGGGTATTTCAGAGCCATTTAATGTTAGGGTGGGTGGATTATGCATTTTGTGGATTTGGCAGAAATGCATGCATTTGGTTTTATTGCTAAAGATTTTAAAACCATTTTTCAGGGTCGATTTTAATATCTTCTTGATGCATTGTTGTATTTTTCTTTCTATGGTGAACATGTTTTTAGAACTGTAACAAATGAGGAAGTTGTCGACATATAATAATGATCTATTGATTTCTGGAGAGAGGCAAGTTGTTACATGGCATCATTCAATAAGTTTCCAGACTTTTTTTGTACAGGCATTTAAAATTGTCAAAGACTCTTGAAAATTCACTATGTTATTGCTATACCTCTTTTGAGATGACTGACCAATTTTTATGATTTCAGCTTCAACTGAACAGCCACAGCAGCAATTGGAATACACCCTACTAAAGCCTGATTGTCACAGCTGGGGAATTTCAAAAATGCAATCTGACACTTTAGAAGAACGATATGCAATAAAATTCTGTTTTAAACTTGGAAAAAATGCCACAGAAATGTATAGAATGCTTCGGACTGCTTTTGGAGCATCTTGCATGAATGAAGTATCAGTTTTTGGAAGAGATTCCATCAGAAGAGGCCAGGACTCTTCAAATCAGCTCAGTAGCATTTCCACCAGGACAATGCACCAGTCTACAACTCCATCCTTGTCACAGACTATTTGACCAAGATGGGCATCCAGACAGTTCATCACCCTCCCTATAGTCCAGATCTTGCTCCCTGTGACTTTTGCTTATTCCCTAAGCTCACAGGCTGTTATTATAAGACAATTGAGGAGATGAAAGAGGCTGTGACGAAGGTCATTGACACTCACACAAGAGGACTTTCATGTGGCCTTCCAGAAGTTGTTGGAATGGTACAACAAGTGCATTGCTGCCGGAGGAGATTACTTCGAAGGGTACTAGAGTTTCATGTGTGTACTATCAATAAAAGTGCCCATACAAAAAAAATCTGGAAACTTATTTAATGATCCTCGTATTTTAGTTATTTTAATCATGAATAGGATCACAGATAGGATACTACTCTGAGGTACACCTATTTTTTGTTGTTTTGGATCAGAGAGTGTACTATTCATTCGTGTTTGGAAGGTCCAGTCTTCAAGGAAGTGTTTTATGAAGATGGGGAATCTGCCTTGTAGGCTGAGGTGTTCAGGTATGCCATATGGCCAGGTTGTATCATAGGCATTTCCTAGGTCAAAAAGGACTGCAACCAGATGCTCTTTTTTTGATGAATGCTTCCCTGATTGAAGTTTCTATATGGACTGCAGGTGCAGCTTGTTAAAGCTATAGGTCTATAACTGGTAGGGTTTGTGGGATCTTGTTTTTTGAGGATAGGAATGGTTATTGCTTGTTTCCATATGGTGGGGGTGTTGCCAGAGATCCAGATATTGTTGTACATACCTAGAAGATATTTTAGAGATATTATTGGGAGTTCTTTGAAGAGAGTGTAGTGAATTTCATCTGGACTAGGGGTCGAGTTGTTAGATTTGGATATTGAGTTTTGGAGTTCAGTTTGGGTGAAGGGTTGGTTATAATTCTCAGTATTGTCAGGAGAATTTGATTTTGTTCTTTTCCTCTTTGATTCTGATAGAGTTAAATTGATTTGAGTAATTTTTTGTAGATGACACTTGAGCAAAATTTTCTGCAATCAGGTTGGCTATATGCTTTTCATTTGTGGCTGTTGTTTCCTTGAAAGAGGTGATTTATTGGGTTGTTGATATTTTTATTTGTTATTTTCTTTATGAAGTCCCAAATTTTTTTGGATTTGCATTAGAATTTATCTTTGAAATGAAGGTTCTCCAGGAGGATCTTTTAGCTTCTTTGACGATACATCAGGTTTTCACTCTTTCTTGTTTGTATTTGTTTACATTTTCGGATGAGGGGTTTGTCTTGAATTTCCTGAGAGTTGCTTGACATTCTCATGTTTTTGCATCTTCTGTGAACCATGGTTCATTGTTTTTTGGAGATATTGTGGTTTTGGGGGATAGTTTTATTTGCTATGCTAATGACGATGTTGGTAAAAAGTATTATGGGTTCTTCTTGATTTGTATTTGATTCAACAATTAATGTGGTAAAGCATAGTTTTTTGTAGGATGCTTGCTCTTTTGAAATTCCATCGTGGAGGTTTTATTTGTGGTTCTGAATTTTTTTTATTGTGGAGTTTTCCATTATTATTGAGTAGTGGTCACTGCCACAGGGGTCTTTGTATACTCTCTAATTATAATCTGTAAAGATTGATGGGTCACTTAAAGTTAGGTCTATGGCAGAAAATGAACCTGAGGATGGGTTGAGGTGGGTCTGAGAGTTCTGATAAATTATTGCAATTGATGATTTTTTTCTAAGATCTGGCCTCTTTTGTTTGTCATTTTACTTCCTCCATATTAAATCTCCCATCAAGATAAATGGTTTAGGGAGTTGTTCAATTAGATTATTTAATTCATTTTCATTTATGGGGTCGTGAGGTAGAATATATAGTGAGCAGATGGTAATGGTTTCATGTAGGGTTGGTGAGATTGCAAGTGAGTGATGTTCATTTTATTTCGGGGGATATCTTTCCTAATTAGGATTGATACTCCACCTGAAGCTCTTTGTCTGGAATCAATTATGTAGTCAAATTGTTCAAAGGTTTTTATGTTCAGTTTGTCGCTATGTTTTTTTTTAAGGTTTCTTGGAAACATATGGCAGTAGGGTTGAGTTTGGCTATTAACAGAAGTAGCTAGTCATAATTTGCTTTGTAGCCACAGTAGTTCCATAGAATTATCTTATGGGTCATGCTTTTTTTAATCTTTGTGTGTTTGATGTTTATTTTGTTTAGGTGTAGTTTTGGTTTTAGTGTTTTGTTTTTTCATTTGGATGGATTCAGAAATTTCAAAAGTTTCGAGGTTTTTCAAACTGATTTTGAGATAGGGTTTCTCTGTTTTGAAGGGCTTTCTTGACTCTCTGTTTCCATCAGTTCAAATTTATTTTCAGTTTCTATTAGTGAGATTTGTGGTTTATGTTTGTTAGATTCCTTCTTTCAAGGAGATCTCTTTTGGGGGGTTAGCAGAGGGCTTTCAGTGTTGTCCAATTTTTTTGGTGGAAAATTGTTGGGTTTTGTAGTGATGGGAGGGATGCCTGGAGCTTCTTGTTGTTTAGGTTGAGTTTTTGTTTTTTTTGTGGGAGTCTTCAGTTTCGTTGCTGTGAAGGTCAAGGTTCTTCTTTGGATCTGGTCCACCATGGGGCTTAGTTGTCAAGTTGGTCAAGCTTTCCCTTAGTAATTCAAGTAGTGTCTTCAATTTTTTTATTAGATCTATCATGTCGACGAGTCATCATTTCTTGATTTTGGGTAGAGTTGTTTGTGGGTTTGGCTATGTTGGCATAGGTATTTGTGGCTAGAGAATTTTCAGTGAACTCCCTTGTCTCCAGATAGGATATATTTTTTGTATGTTTCACTTCTAGTATTCTTTTTCCATAATTCACATTCTTTGGAATCTGCTGAGTGATTTTGTTTGCAGTTTGTACATCTTGGGGGCTGTTGACAGTCTATATGGTTTCCAGTTTCTCCGCAGTTCTTACATATTGGAAGTCTGGTACACTTTTCTTTGTGATGCCAAAATTTTGGGCAATTGTGGCATCTCAGTGGGTTTGGAATATAGGTTTCAACTTTTGTTATTAAGTAGCCAATTTTTATTTCAGTAGGTGGTTTTGGAGTGTCAAAATTTAGAATATAGGTGTTTGTTGACATCATTTGATTGTTTCTCTTGATATTCATTTGGCATCAGTGACATCTTGTTTTTATTTCATCTGAAGTGCATGGGGAGAGATCTGGGCTTCTCACTACACCCTTCGACAAATTTGGGGAGTTGAAGAGGTAAGCTTTTATTTTTAGGTTGTGAAAGTATTTCTGTTCTAGTTGTATGTCCGAGAAAGTTTTTTTTTGTTTTGTTTTTTTTTGGCACTTCTACCAGCAGGGTATTGTTGATTAATTTTTTTTCATAGATTTTGGTTTCATTAAACTGCTAAGGGTTTTTTCGAAAATGAAGGGAAACAACTTTGTGATTGGGGAATCCTCCGTTGACTCCAGCACAATAAATTTGGGGAAAAGTATCTGGTCAGGTCAGACTCTACATGCAGATGCTTTAGTTTTGGGATTTTTTCGTTTTGGTTTGGTATTGCATCCATGGGGATTTTTGCTGAGTTCACTGAATGTGCTCCCCAGCCACCATGGAACCCTATGAAGAGAAATGTCAAGGGGAAAACCCATTTGCCTTGGCAAATCAGGGCTACACATTCAGTATACTCACACTGAGGAAAGGGACCAGCAATTTGAGATCTCTAGGTTTTCATTCCCAAGTTTATTACTCACCTAGAGATAAAAAGGGGAAAACATAGATCTTTCTTCAGTGTGATTGACCCTGCAGCCACTGCTTTCTGCTTCAGAGACCTACAAAGGTCTTTTGCAGGCCTTCAAAAGAGGGCTGGACATGACTAGCCAATTGATTGGATCAGGCCTCTCTGACTGCCCATCTAGCCCAGTAAGGGCCAAAGAGGAGTGTTGCTAATCATGTGGACACTGAGGCAACTGGGTCACAGACAGCTCAGCTACCAGGATCTTGGCCTAAAGCATCACAGGTCGCCCCTTACGGCCAACAGGTGTCCTCTTTGTGGGGGTCTTACCTTTCTACTGAGGTGCAGTTGGTGTATTCTACAGCCCCAGTCGACAGGGTAGATTAGTTACTTGTTTGTACAGTGGTTTTGAGTACTGCTATCACCAACAATTCAATTTGACATCAGTCACGTGTTTGCTCACAGTTGAATAATCAAACAGTTCTTTTTCAAACAATTCAATTTTGCATAAGTCATTTGCTTGTACAGAGTTGAATGTCAAATCATTCTATTTGACCCATAAATAGGACCCTGTCAGGTGCTACCACTCCAGGCCAGAGTGGACCTGGGAGCAATGAAGGGGTACTCCACGTTCCCCCTCTGCAGAAATGTAGTTGGTGTATTCTACGGCTCCAGCCGACAAGGCAAGACAATGAAAGGTTACTCCACATTCCCCAAAGCTCCAGCATTACTAGAGCTTCACCATTAGATTGTTTAGTGTCATATGCAGGATACTCATTGAAGAGTGGGGGGGGGGCGGTCTTAACCTTCTGCAGAGATGCAGTCAGTATATTCTACAGCCCTAGCTGACTGGGTTGAATTGGTAAAGGGGATAAATTTATAGAATTTAAAAATAAAAATAAAACATACAAATCTTACCTGCAATTTCTTTAAGAATCAGCTGTTTTCTGTAGTCAATACTTAAAGCATAAGGAGGGCAATAAGGATACAGCATTGTTCGACTATAGTCAGAGTCAGCATAAAGATCAGCTAATAAATTATAACTGACCACTCTAAAACTGAAAAGAAAAAGAAATAATATAGTTCACTAAGACTTAGAGAAAACAAATTACTATAGCCAAATTATAATAGAAGCAATTTCCAATACATAGGGTTAAGTTTAAATTGAAAATGTTATCAAAGAAGAAATATCTTCAACCTGATTAAAGAATGAAAAACAGAATTATGGGAATGAGACATAATGAGATGCGATATAAACAGATTTATGATATCTTAAATAGTGAAAACATATAGACATACTTGTTTTACTGCAAAAAAAAAAAAAAAAAAAAATGGGTTCTGCACATCCAAAAGATATCACAAAATTTGTTGCTGTCAGATAAAAAGAAAACTCAAGCCAACTTGGCTAAAGAGTTCAAGATGAATGATGGAAAACTATCACAAAAATACTCAAAGAAAATGGAATTTTGTCAAAAATATGTGCTAAGAAGCCTTTGTTATCAAAAAAGAATCTCAAAGCAGCTGAATATTATAATTTTGATACAAAATAGTTTGAGAGTATGATACAGCCAAAAGAGTCAACATTTTGTCTTTATAGTGATGTTTCAGAATGATGTCTTAGAAGATCAAGAAAAAAATTATTGCCAGAATGTCTGAAAACAATGGCTGAACAGAGAAATAGTGGAATAACGATGTGAGAAACATTCTCGTCTTCTAGAGTAGGTCAAATAATTTGATGCAACAAGAATACAATAATAGCCTTGAAAAAGAACTACGACTAACTATTGACAAGCTGTATAAACACAGTTAAATGATCAAACAACTCTTTCTCAAGCAATTCAATTTAGCAGAAGTCATTTGTTTGCACTGTTTAAATGTCAAACAGTTCTATTTGACCAATAGAGAGAACCCTATCAGGTGCTATCACTCTGGGCCAGAGTTGATTTGGGAGCAATAGCAATGAAGGGGTACTCCGCATTCCCCAAAGCTTTAGACCTGGAGCTTTGCTATCAGATTGATTAATGTCATATCCAGGACACTTGTTGGGTGGGTGGGGGTCTTACCCTTCTGCTGAGACACAATTGGTGTATTCTACAACCCAAGCCAACCAAGCTGAAAGCCATCTTTGTAGAACAGTAGTTATACTATATAACCCATAGCTGGGAGGGGATAAGCATTTTATGCCTTTCTTTAGTGAGAAAGTGAACATACTTACTAAAAAGTCACAGTGCACTATGCCACAGGGCTCACCTGTCTCATTTTCTATTTTTCTTTTGTTAACTCTCATTCTATTAAACTAAAAATATGGCTCTGTGTGTGTGTGTGTACAAGTAATGTACAGAAGTTATCTGTTGGCATTTTATTCCTCCTTTTAAGGACTATTATTAAAATCTGACTACTCACACATGTACTTCTATTTTTCTATGGAATTCATAAAGAATTGTTAGATAACTTTCTTCCCTTAGAAAATGTAAAGTCAAGTTGGCAACCTTAGTTGAGGGTGACCCAAAGGCTCTCTTTTCAATAGCTACCACACCAAGGTGTAGGGGAGAGTGCTACTCCATTCCCTGGATTGCTCCACTTTACCCTTGATCCTTACCTTATAATGCTGAGGGTTAAGCAAGTACCATTTTTTGAGTCTTTGGTATGACTCGACTTGGGACTGAACCTCGGTCTCCCAGACCATGGGCAAACACTCAACTCATTAGGCCAATGGCCCAGTTACTGACTTAGAGAATTAATATATATTCACACACACACACACACATTTTTTTTTATAAAAATGAATTTACAAAGTTGTAAAATTAATGTAAGTAAAGTAAAGTTGGCGAACATAGTCGAGGGTAACCCGAAGGCTCCCTTTTCGATAGCTACTACACCAAGGTGTATGGGGGGGCGCTACTCCTTCCCTGGATTGCTCTACTTTACCCTTGATCCGTACCTTATAATGCTGAGTGTTAAGCAAGGAGGCATCAAGTACCATTTTTTGAGTCTTTGGTATGACTCGACCTGGGATTGAACCCAGGTCTCCCGGGCCATTGGCGAACACTCTAACCCCTAGGCCAATGTCCGGTATTAAAATTAATGTAATAGAGAAAAATATTTCAACATCAAATCCAAATAAAATCAAAATGACAGACCATTTCACCATTGTATTTCAGTCTTAGATAAGAATACACACACCCTCTCTACCCATCTAATTCCATGAAAAATTAATTCCAATATGACAGATTCTTATTATTGGATAATTTTTTTTAATTTTTCCAAGCAGGCCCATGTGTCATTTTGGCTTTATTTTTTATTCTATGAAATTAATATCCCAATAATCAAGAAATTAATTAAGTTTTAATTACCCTGTCAACGAGGCATACAATACACTAACTATATCCTCTGCAGAAGAGTAAGGCCCCCCCCTCACACACACCAAAAAGGGGTGTCCAGAGTATGACACAAAAGCACATCTGTAGGCAACCCTCCAGTTCTGGAGCTCAAAAGAATGTAGAATTGGTAGTACCTGTTAGGGTCCCAACTATGGCTCAAATAGATCTGTTTGCAAAATATTTTATGATACAACCATATGCAAAAAATTTTTAAAAAGCTACACAGAAAATGTAAATTAGATGTACAGTGTAAGCAATTCCCTAACCTCAAGGCAAAAATAACCCCATACAAGTTGACATACTATTAAAATGAATCAATCTAAGTTTGATATCAAAGTACAAAGAGATTTTAAACTTTAAAACATGTAATAGAAATTGAAAGAAAATGTTAAATTTTAAAATAATAAAAATTAAATTTAACACATCAAATTCATTTAAAAACAAAAAAAACAAGGAATAGAAGTCATTAATTCATGTAATTATGAAAATAAAAAAAAATATAAATAAAATTTCTCAAAACTTCCAAATTAATTTGATTCTATCTTCAAGTCAGAGAATGATGGTCTAGTGGATACTTAATTTACTAGACTTTCCCTAGGTCAGATATTCAAACCACAGCAAAACTTAATTAAATATATCTGTTAGCTTTAAAGATGGTCACTAATGAAAAACAAAACAAAAAAAAAGCATAGTTTTTTTTTTTATATAAGATAATGCCTGTATATTTAGTTTTAATAACAATCTAAGCAATGAAATCCTCTGCAATAATTGCAGTTTCTTCCATTGTGTGTACCCACTTCTACACCAAATGACACAGACAAAATACCATTATACTTTTTTTTATACATCAAACAACATACATAAACATATATTGCAATAAATATTTACAAACATTTTCAGTAATTAGATTTATGTTCTTAACTAATTGTAGCCAAAAATCATGAGCTTTTGTTAAACAAATAAATAAAATGAATTGCAACCTCAAGGTAAACTGTAATTACTAAATTACTTTATCAGCAAATGCCAAGACAAAGAGATCCAACAAAACCCAACAAGGACGTTTCTATTTCACTAATCAGTATTTTACTCACTGCTAACCACTCATGAACATTAGGTCACTGAAATAATTCAAAAAAGGTAATGTAATATAACCTTTAGGCCAAAACAAAAGTTTATCCATAGTCTGGAGGTCAACTAGAAGCTTATGGTTTAAATTTTAGAAGCGCTTCATAATTATAAAAATTCTTTGGAGGTGGGAGGAAAAAAAAAAAACAGTAACATTATACTAATTAGTGAAAGAGTAAAAAATAAGATCTAAGTTATAATTCTTGATCTAGCTTGCTGAATTTTGTTAACTATCGTTGATTTAACATCACTAATATCATCCCTCTCAGTCCTGATAATGGTTCATTAGATCCGAAACACTGTCACATCAACTTTGTTTCTCAATAAATTTCTCCTGCTTGGATTACCTTGTTATCAATTTTTTCTCTATACAGTTTTTAAAACTAGTCAGTCCTTCACAATGGTCAAGGTATAAGATTCCCATGGAAGTGGAAAAACCACAAATATCTCTAGCCTACCCCAAACATTAACTCTTAATACTGATTGGGTTAGGTTTCTTTTTTTTTTTTTTTAATGGCATATCAATCTTAATGAGTTATTTGATGCCAAAGCTATCTTTGCAGAACAATATTAGTGCTATTTAATGCATAGCTGGGGTGGGGGATAAAGGATTTCATAACTTTGCCAAAAGTATTAGTCCTAAATTTGTAATATTTTGACCTTCGAACCCAGCCAAAAATGCCATTCCAAGGTGATGCACCGGAAGGAAGTGACACATTCCAATGGCAGTTAGCAGAGGAAATCGCGTGGGCGGAAATTGGCTAACAAAATGGGACGAGCTAAAAAATTCCCATGGTACACTCATAGACTGATGCACCGGGAGAGAGTGACCTCTGAACTGCATGACAGTTATTTCCGCTTGATGACGATTAAACATTCGATTTCAAAGATCGAGTGGGTGATTGTGTGGGTGTTGAATTATTATATAACACAGTCAAGACGGAAGTCAAGGGCCAGTTGAGTTGAGTTGCAGACAGTTGGAGTTATAGACGAGATGTGGTAAGGAAAGCCACATCAGGCCGAAGGGGCCATTTGGGCCCTGATGAGTTGGGGTCCAAAGAAGATGCTGATAAGATGCAATAAAGAAAGCCATCACCTAGCAGAGTGGGCCCTGGGCCTCCGGTTGAGCAGCCCTGGAGAACGAGAAAGACACAACATTGCCGGCCATAAGTTTGGGGGTCAAAATATTGCAGTTATGTTCGATCTCCAGCTACCTCTCACACGCAAACCTTGAGTAACCCTTTTCAAACCCTTGCAATAAAGTGAGAGGTAAATATTGTTAAAGAAGTCTTCCTGCATGCGTCATTGTCATTGCGTCTTTATTATTGTGTCATTGTGATGCTGTAGATGAGTATATAGCAAATTGACCATAATAGCACAAAGTTTGAAATCATTTACTTCAATATTGCCTTCAAGCACATTAGTGACTATGCCACTGGGACTCCCCAGCTCTTAACACACACACACTGATATATATGCATGCACACACTTATACAGTTATTATCGTGGAAAGTAAAATCAGCAACCCGTGTTCAAATGCTGGACAAGGCTGCTCGCATTTCACTTTGCCTTGAGTAAGTATGAATCCCTCTCTTTTCCCCACCACCTACCAAAAGGTAAATAGTAGGGCAGACTAGGTTCTTTAACCTTGGTTAGGCAACTAATCTAGGAGAAGGAAAACAATTCAAACCAGTTGTACTCCACTGAACAAATTGAATTGTCATATTCCATTCATGACAGAGGAGTAGGGTATATATATATATATATATATATATATATATATATATATATATATATAGAGAGAGAGAGAGAGAGAGAGATGGTTAGTCAGGTTTATGGTATATCAACCCTTGTGGTTATTTAGTGACAAATCCTGTTTTTATATATATATATATATATATATAAAAATATACATGATTTGCTAATAAATAGTTTGTAGGTAACATTTTAAACAAGCCAGATGTCATTTCTTTGCACACAGTTAAATAGTTTTAAGTATTGCTATGTAACACTAACAAGTCAATTTCACATAATTTATTTGTTTGTACACAGTTCTGTTTGACCCCTACATGAGACCCAAACAAGTACTACCACACCTGGTCAGAGTGGACCTGGGAGTAATGGCAATGAAAAGGTACTCCACATTCACAAAAGCTTCAGGACTGGAGCCTTACTCTCAGATGGTTAAGTGTCATACACAGGACATTAGTTCTATTCAGCCTATATAATTTTTTTTCTTTTTGAAGGTTCAATGAGAGAAAAGTAAACATAAAACGAGTTCAGCATTTTAGACTTTATTCTTGATAATTTTGCTCCACATGTGCTTCTGATTTTAAAGTCATCTTCAGGATTATAGCAGTCCTTTTGGCTTTTATAGTGGCAATAGTTTTAATAGGGTTGGGTGATTCTATTTAAGTCCAGTAAATGTTTCCTGAAGATAACAATAAAATCTGAAACACGAGGAGCAAAGTTATAAAAAAAAAATCTAAAATACCAAATTCACTTGCAAACCTATTCATTTTGTGTATATATATATATATATATATATAAAGCTGCTTTGTCAATTTTATTGTTTAGATATTGTTTCTAAATGAAATTGTCTCACCAAAACAATTACTTCTTCCCATATCAGCATTTATATAACCTCTCTGTCACAGAGAAACTATACATCTCAAACCAACCCTAACTTTTAATATTGTTGATAATAGCTAACATACTAAAAGTAAAATAATACCCTATACTGCTACAGTATGTTCCATAAATTTTCAATTATTATATCAACAAAGTAGGCAAACACAGTAAAAACAAGATACACTGCACAAACATGTAATTATTCCTGGCTAATAACCAAGATGGTTTTAACAGAATAAATGTATTTTAAACAAAAAGGAGCCATCTCCACTAAGTACCAAGCTGATAAAATAAGTAAACCAGTTCACATACTTTGGCAACAACATCTCATCTACTAAAAGCAATGTTAACATATGCTTAGCAAAAATTTGGAATGTTATTAACAGGTTATCAATCATATGGAAATTCGATTTATTCAAATAAAATAAAACGGGATTCCTTCCAAGCTATATCCATGTCCCTAATACTACATGGATGAACCACATGGACACTAACAAAACACACAGAGAAAAAGCTATATGGAAACTACACAAAAATACTGTGTTCTGTCTTGAACCAATCCTAAAAGCAACACCCTGCAAAACAGCAGCTGTATGGCCATCAACCTCCCATCTCATAAACCGTCCAAGTAAGACTGTTTTGATTTTATAATGTTCCACTCTCAATGTGTCCTGCTTCAATTAACATAGCAAACAGTAAATGAAGTTAGTGGAAGGAAATGCTACCAGTTAAAAAAAAAAGGACTTCAGAAGTGGAAAGAACATTTCAAGACTTGGCTTAAACCAGAAGAGATGCAGGCCTCAATGAAATACCTCTTGAAGTATGGAAGACAAGAAATTTTAAGAATGTTCAATTATGGAACACCGTATATAACCAAAACACAATAGAGAAATGGATGAAAGGCTGCATCCTCCCCTTTCTGAAGAAAGGTGATCTTAGAATCACCTTGAATAACAAAGTTTTAACTCTTATTGGTAAGATTTATAATGCCCTGTTTCTCATTTGCATCAATTTATAATGCCCTTCTTCTCATTGGCATCAAGGCTGATGGCATTAATTTGCTGTTGGCTTTGACCCTAACGGGCACTGTCCAACAAAGGTAGACTTGAGGCCGTATGGCCCCCGGCTTCAGTTGAGCCACCTTTGGGTAGGCAAGCTGCATCATTGACACCTTTGTTACCCTTGCATAGCAATGGACCTTACTGTCCAGTTTTAGCTATAATCAGGCATACGTGCCTGGATCCAGATTTGGGTCAATGACTAACTAGGCTCATCAGGCCCACATTTCACTATGTGGGCCGATAACCAGCATAGTCAAGCAGGGCTCGTGTGCTACCTTCCCTTCCCCTAAATCCCCACTATAATCGACCTTCGGGTCATAGACCTTGTGTCAAGTCCTTTCTGGTAGGAGGCAGAGACAAATAAAGCTCGCCTGAAGTTCTTAAGAAAAATCAATCCACAACTTCTCAAATTTTGACTATTCATCAAATCAATAAAGGAATATGGATAAAAATCTATTTTATCATTAAGAGTTTTCGGACTATTGTCTTCATTTTTATCATTATTTCCACAACGTTTCGGCCGATATGTTCTCCAGCCTTCTTCAGGTGTTTGTCAAATTCGGGAACCTTCACAAAACTTCGAACCACGTCCTTTATTGAATCCATTATTAATCAATTATTGAATTTATCAAAATACTAAATTATGTGCACAAAATTCAATCCTTACTGAGTGCTTCATTATCATGGCCAAGTACCAGACTAACTAAAGTTTTAATAAATGTAAACTTTCTTTCGCTGAATGATTCACTTAATTACGAAGGGTTTTTTTTAAGTCATCTACCATGGTGAAATGATTAACAAGCAATCTTACGTTCCAATTTAATAATGTTACGAGTTAAAAGTTTCTTTTCCCTGTGAAAGACTAAATTTACTAAGTGACCATCTCCTATAATGACCTATTATCATTATTAGTGTATCAAAAGTATATTCAACTTTCAATTTGCCTTATTCATTTAATGGCATATCAAATCCTGATGAGATGCTTAAGTTTGACTCCTAATTATAACAATATTTTCAATGCACTTATTTGTCTATAATCATTTACTTACATAGTTATATATCAAGTATTTCTATCTAATACAAATAATTTGCACACAATTATGCAGTTTTGAGTGTTCCTACTAATAATCAATACAGTTATATGGTTTCAAGTAACTATTTCTATTTCATAATCTTTTGTTTACACACAACTATATAGCTTCAAGTAACTAATAATAATCCTAAGTAAACAATTATAGCTTCAAGTAACTATTCTGAATACAAATAATTTGCACCCAGTTATATGGTATCAAGTATTTTTGATACAAATGATTTTCAAACAGATCTCTTTGACACTGACCCAGAATGAGTCAGTGGACCTAGGAGTAATGAGAATGAAGGGGTACTTCACACTCTGCATAGCTCCAGAACTAGTGCCTCACCATCAGATGCAGTTTACCTGGAAGCAGGGGGATCTTACCCCTCTGCAGAGGATACAGTCAATGTATTCTAAACACTTTCGACAGGGATAATTTTCACTTTTTAAGCAACTGTATATGTTTTTAATTTATGCATGGTATCTTTCTTTCAACGATTCAAGTCTTTCTGAAAATTTTCAAGCACCAGCAGTAAGGTTCTTCAATATACAGTATTTTTAAGTACCATAATCAATAACTGATAATCATTCACTTTAAGGGCTAATGAGTAGAGTGTTCGCCAAAGGTCTGGGAGACCAGGGTTCAATTCCAGGTCAAGTCATACCAAAGACTCGAAAAAAAAAAAAAAAAAAAAAAAAAAAATGGTACTTGATGCTTACTTGCTTGCTTTACACTCAGCATTATAAAGGTATGGATCAAGGGTAAAGTGGAGCAATCCAGGGAATAGAGTAGCATCCTCCCCTACACCTCGGTGTAGTAGCTATTGTAAAGGGAACCTTCGGGTTGCCCTCAACTAAGGTCACCAACTTTACTTTTACTTAAATGTATGATCCAAAGTCATTATGACAAACTTGTTTTTATTTCAAAATTTAAATTAAGACATGCACAACCGAGAAATTTATATAATAAAGTGATGGTGTCTTTACAAGTCAAAGCCAATTGGAAACAAAACTATGAAACCAGTCTCAATACTTTTTGAATAAAATCTTTTTTTAGTGAAACACAGGATTGTGCAAGTGCAATACCCGTGATACTCACCAGACTCCCTAAGCTGCATACAACTTTTTCTTATTTTCAAAACTAAAAATTAACCAGGCTACACATCAGTCACACAAGACTAACTCACTCCTTTTTACTTAAACAAGAAAATCAAGCAGAATGTATAGTATGTCAAGCATCCTATACTGTTAAACACATTTTGATAGAATGTGGTGATTTAGCTGTCATCAGGAAATACTTTTACAACATAAATAACATAAGATACACATTTGAAAATGTCAGGATAGATAACATTTTATCTTTCCTGAAAGAAATAAAATTACACTCAAAAGATATAACAGTAAACTTGAACTTCACTCTACAAACTTACTCCGCAAAGCGATCCCCAAATCCACTTAGCAACAAACAACTGCAGACAGTTCACAATCAGAATCAAGAAAGATTCTTGAGCAATATTATAATAAATCCGACCGGCCCCTACACTTTACCTCTTGACATAAAATAGCCTCCGACAAATTGACATACTGTTAAATCAATCAATTACACATTCAATCAAATCTTGAATGAGTTGTTTGTGCTTTACTTCATGTAAATGCCGTTGAGAAAGGTATGCTTCTCTCTACATTTCTTCAATCTATGAGTAAATAGTAGCACAGACTGGGTTCTTTAGCCTTGGTCTGGCAACAAGTGAAGGAAAGAAAAAACTGAATTCAAACTATCTTTCCTCCGCCTAAAATTGACCTTGTGTTGTTTCTAAGTTTGTTTTTTTTTGCTCAGGGTTATGCGATTTCAAATATTCTTATCTAATAAAAATAATCTTCACATTTTTGTAAAACATCTGGTTGCTAATAATAATACTAAGTAAAAAATGATATCTTAAAGTAACTATTCTTAAAATGATTAATTTACTCTTACATGGTATCAAGTATCAATATATTATACTAACAGCTTTAAACTAGTTTAATTTGATTCATTGACTGGTCCCTAACAGTTATTACCTACGAGGTGCATACGATAAGTTTTCAGACTTTTTTTTGTATGGACACTTTTATTGATAGTCCACATAAAGTAATCAAATTCTGGCTGCAATGCACTTGTGGTACCATTCCAACAACTTCTGGAAATCAAGAAAGATCCTTGAAAAAAAATA
This sequence comes from Sepioteuthis lessoniana, assembly GCA_963585895.1. Taxonomy (NCBI): domain Eukaryota; kingdom Metazoa; phylum Mollusca; class Cephalopoda; order Myopsida; family Loliginidae; genus Sepioteuthis; species Sepioteuthis lessoniana. The sequence goes on along the minus strand of CAUZXS010002497.1, from coordinate 83,340 downwards.
AAATAAAATAAAAAAATAAAAATGAAAAATGAAAAAATTGTAAAAATTTAAATTTAAAAAAATATGTCCTCCAAAATTTACTTCTTGGCATAAAATAATGTTGACATACCATTAAGTCTAATTAATCATGAGTAAGATTTAAGGACATTAAAAGAAATATTATAGTGCAGCTCTTCACAATATTAGAAGTTTACAAGACACTTCAATAAATACAAAACTTGCTGGAATAAATATGTTGAATGCCAAGAGAACTACTTCATTCATTATTCATTTCTGTCTTGGTAAATACAGCTTTAGTCTCAATAGTTTTTGAATACACTTTGTAAGGTGTATTTTAAAATTTGCAACAATTTTATATTGGTTACTTAAAAATTATAAACTATAGTTCTACACAAGGGAAAAGTAAGGGTCACTTTATATTTGAGATTTCATAGTACTCAAATAAATAACCATGTCTATTCAGCATTTTTAGCAAATAAATTTCATGTCATTTTGAGTTTCATTAAAAATGTTGAAATTTTGCAATCCAAACATTTCAGTTTAATGGAAATGCTGTTATTTTTCTAAAGAGATTTTACAATTAAATACCAAGTCCTTTCTGCATCACAAATTACAAAAATATATAGTCCAAGAAACTACCACTAATGTATTTCCTGTTATCTTGAGTTGCATCGAAATTTCACAATCACAAGATTTAATGGAAATACTGTTATTTTAACAATAATTTTACAATTAAATAAGTCAATTCTGCATTACTACATTAAAAAAAAAATGTTAATATGGGTTTTCAAATTAAATAAGTCAATGGCTAACTTCAAAAATGTATAACCGATTTAACTGCCACAAAAGTATTTTATGTCAACATCAGTTCAGTTTCATCACAATATTGAAATTTCACAGATTATTTGAATTTAATAAAAACTGATTTTTTATCAGATTTTCAAATTAAATGTCATTCATTTATTGTCAACTGCCTACAGCCTACTAAACTGCAACATAAAAAAATTTTTAAAAAAACTTTGGAGTTAATTAACCTCAGAATTAGAAAAATAGAAACAAAATTGAAAAGTCTATACAGTTTGTACATTTTTTTCTGATATGTAAAACAACAATACCAGAGAGTGAAAACAATTACAGTACATTATCTTCTTACTTCAGTGTATAGCACAATCTGTTTTTCTGGAGGGTGCATAAATAAAAAGATTTGGACTTTCAATCTTTGGAGCAACCTACATATAATTGTCCAAATAAAAAAAACAGTCTTCTAAATGCAATCTCACAACAGTATTTGATCTTGTGACTTAATTTACAAAGCAAAGTAAAACTAAATGGGGAAAATGCAGCCTCTTAAACTGAAAGTGTATCACTGATGATACCAGGGGAATTTTCAAAATAAAAATATCTTCTCCTTTGCCACAACCTGTAATAATTATGGCTTCAATAACATGTGACATCAGTCTCTTAACTACTAATCTGATACCATTGCAAAGTCAAGGCTGATCCAAATTTCATAACAACATTATTGGAGATCCAATTTTCAATTCATGCTTATGTGGTGATAGTCCGGGTAGTTCAAATGAATTTAGAAACTCAATAGGGTGTTTAATCATCTCATCTAGATCAACAAGTGTCAATAGATTTATAAATATGAGAAAGTATTGTAATAGCCTACAGATTATAATTCACTTCATTTACAGTAGAATTTTTGGGTTCCAGTACAACTTTTTCACATAACCACTTGTAAATGATGCAGAAAATAAGGAAATGCCTATGATTCTAAGTCTTGCACAGTTGTAACCAATGGGCTTATTTAAGCTGGATTCAATAACATTAAGTATGATTGATATCAAGCATTAAATATACTTCAAGTTTTAACAGATTTTCGGTAAACTCGTTGGTTGTTGGTTGGGTTTTATGGCATATCAACCTTCATAGGTTATTTAATGCCAAATCTATTTTTATGCAAATAATCGGTTCTATTTCAAACAATTCAGTTTAGCATGAGTACACAGTTTAATTGTCAAAAATATTTCTATTTCAAACTATTTAGTTTATTCAAACAGTTCTAATTCAGCTAATTCATTTTAGTATAAGCACATATTTTGTTTACACACAGTTACACACATGTCAAAACAGTTCTATATTAAACAATTCAGTTTAGTGTAAGTAGAGTTTCAATGTCAAAAACAGTTCCATTTCAAACAATTTGATTTAGCATAAGCACGCAGTTTAAATGTAAGTACAGTTTAATTGTCAAAAACCTTTCTATTTTGAGCTATTCAGTTTAGTCAAACAGTTCTAATTCAAACAATTCAGTTTAGCATAAGTATGCAGTTTAGTCCTATTTAACCCATAGATAAGGCCCCATCAGCCATCTATACCATTTCAGGCCAGAGTGGACCTGAGAGCAATGGCAATGAAGGGGTACTCAGCATTCCCCAAAGCTCCAGTATTACTGAAACGTCACCATCAGATTGTTTAGTGTCATATCCAGTACTCTCATTGAGGGAGAGGGGGGGGTCTTACCCCTCTGCAGAGGTGCAGTCAGTGTATTCTACAGCCCAAGCCAACTGGGCAAGAGTAAACTGGTATGATACATGGTTCTCATGCTTATAAATAGAGTCAATGTTGAAACCTGCTGCAACAGGTGGGATGATTTGATGCAATCATGGATCTCATCAGCTTTTATGCCTTATGGATAAGACATAATAAATTTCTTGATATAGAAATTTTCTTCTTTAAAAACACATAGAATTTTTTATTCATAAATCATATTATTGTTAAATGTCAAATAATTTAATAATATTCATGTGTTGATATTCATTGAGATTTTGTGGTCGGTACAGAATTTGAATATTGTTTTTAAAGCATGAGTTTAATAGAATATTTTAAAATGCTAAAAAAATGGAGAACCCTTTATTTTGGTCACTTCTCTTCAGAGAATTGTATCAGTGACAATCAAGTTTATACCAGAGGAAGTAAACAACCTCATTGGACCACATAAAGAAAACATTATCTGTACCAACTCTTCTGATTTATGGTAAATTTTTTTTTTTTTATGGTCCCTATCCCATGTTTATTCATTGCAAAGAACATTTTTGTGAGTAGAGAAAAGTAATCATTATATATATATATATATATATATATATATATTAAAAAAGTTAAAATGCTAACATTTTTTTACAAAGGAAAGCACATTTATTAAAATAGATACAAATCAAATCAAAAATGTCTTCCTTGTCAATTAAAATAACATTCTTTTTAATTCTTATTATTTTGAATGCTTTATTCCTAGAAATTCATTCTATGTTATATTTATCTTTGGATTCTTAGAACATAATGATAATTTAGTTTTAGAATGGTTTTCAAAGTTCAATAAATTAATTTTACTGACCCCAGATGAAAATCTAAGGTAAGAATTAATAAAACGATTCAATTTTTTCATGAAAATTTACCCTTATTAGTAAGTAAAGTTGACGACCATAGTCAAGGGCAACCTGAAGGCTCCCTTTTCAATAGCTAGGGTAGAGTGCTACTCCTTTCCCTGTATTGCTCCACTTTACCCTTGATATGTACCTTATATTGCTGAGTGTTAAGCAAGGAGGTATCAAGTACCATTTTTAAAGTCTTTGGTATGACACAACCTTGGATTGAACCTAAGTCTCCCAGACCATTGGCGAACACTGTACCCACTAGACCAATGAGCTGGTTAAAGTAATGTTGGCAACCTTAGTTGAGGGTAATCCAAAGGCTCTCTTTTCAATAACTACTTCACCAAGGTATCAGGGAGGGCGCTACTCCTTTCCCTGGATTGCTCCACTTTACCCTTGATACGTACCTTATACTGCCGAGTGTTAAGCAAGGAGGTATCAAGTACCATTTGTAAAGTCTTTGGGATGACTTGGCCTAGGATTGAACCCAGGTCTCCCAGCCCATTGATGAACACTCTACCCACGAGGCCAATGTTCTATCTACTATCATATTCATTTTTACACTGGACAAACTTTCTCTTCTATAGGTATGGATTTTATTAGTTTATGGATGGTAAAATGTTAAAATTTCTTTATTGCTTTGCTAAGATCCCACCTAGAATTCAGTAAAGTTATTTGATCCCTAAGACCCATTAAGGTTATTTGGTTGGGTTTATGGCATATCAAACCTTGTAGATTATTTAATGACAAATCCAGTTCATACATATATTGAATATACATAATTTTCAAATAAATACTTTGTAGGTAACATTTTAAACAAGCAAGAGCTCATTTCTTTGCACACAGTTAAATGGTTTCAAGTATTGCTATGTAACATGAACAAGTCAATTTAAAATCTTTCATTTTTTTGCACACAGTTAAACAGTTCTATTTGACCCCTAAATGAGACCTTAACAGGTACTACCATACCAGGTCAGAGTGGACCAAGGAGTAATGGCAATAAAAGGGATGAAGCCTCATCCTCAGATGGTTAAGTGTCATATACAGGACATTCATTGAAGTGGGGGTTTTACCCCTCTGCAGAGATACAGTCAGCATATTCAACAGCCGCAACCAACTAGACTGAACTATTTAAGGATAAAGAGTTCAGTAAAAGAATACAAAAAGTCAACTAAATTGATACCCAAATTGAAGAACATGCAATGTAAAGAGAGACTGATGAGGTTCAATTTGTCTAGTATATATTATAGTCAGGCCTAGAGAGATAGGATTGAAGTCTATAGATATAGACATTGTTTTTACTCCGCAAATCTCAACCGACTAACAATTAATCAAGGAAGTATTACTAGGTAGCATGACTTACAACAAGCAATAGACAATTTTTTTTAGTAATAGGGTGGCTGATTCTTTGAACAAACAACCTTAAGCAGTAGTAAATCCTCATTAAACCCTTGAGTCTAATTAAAATCATAATACCTCAACAGAAATGCAACTACTACTTCCACCTCAAGATATATAGAGAATACAAATGATGACAATGACTATCTGACAGGTCTTCAAGACCTAATAGACCTACCTGAAGAAGTTATAATGTTATATCGTAATCTACAGCATCACAACGACACAATAATAAAGACAGACGCAGGAATAAACGATGCAGGAAGACATCTTTAACAATATTTTACCTCTCACTTTATTGCAAGGATTCGAAAGGGTTGTTCAAGGGTTGCATGTGAGAGGGAGCTGGAGATCAAACATAAACTGTAACATTTTGACCCCACTGTTATGACCGTCACATTGTGTCTTTCTTGTTCTCCTGATGCTGGGGTCCACTCCATCGGGGTTCCCGAGGGCCCCCTCGGTCGGGTGTGGCTTTCCCTACCACATCTGGTCTCTAGCTGTCTGGAATTCTACTGGCAACTGCTTCTTGGACTCGAACTCAACTGAGTTAAATAATAATTCAACGCCCACACGATCGCCCACTTGATCTTTGAAATCGAATGTTTAATCGTCATCAAGCGGAAATAACTGTCATGCAGTTCAGAGGTCACTCTCTTCCGGTGCATCAGTCTGTATTGGCACAGTGGGACCTTCACCTTGTCTCATATTATAAGCCTTAATCCGCCCACGCGATCTCTTTCGATTACTGGCCATTGGAATGTATCACTTCCTTCCAGTGCATCACCTTGGAATAGCATTTTTTGGGGGGCCGGGTCGAAGGTCAAAACATAATAAGAATTATATATATATATATATATATATATAATATTTCAAAAAAAGTTGCAAAAATCTAGCGTCATATATCAATTTAAATGTCCTTTAGGCGATTGTATCTCTGATAATAATATATATGCTGGTTTAACCTCAACTACCCTATCGAGGAGACTTACAATGCACCTTTCTGATACAAGTTCAATAGCTCAGCATTTAAAAAAACATTCATGCCCAACAACAGAATTACGGAAAATTCTCACCGACAACACAACAATATTAGATCATCAAAATAATAAACAAAAACAACAGATTCTCAAAGCACTACATATTAGAAACATGCAACCAACACTAAACAGAATTAATTTTCAAAACAGTGCTAATGTACTTAAATGTCTTTAGTTACTGACACTATTTATAGAAACCCATTTAAAAGCAAACGCTATACTCTTCAACGGTAAAGACGCTCTTACATAGTAGTAATATGCAAAAACAAAAGTTACATCACTTTTGTAATAGATCCTCCCCTGATGATGGCCCAAAGTCGGGTAGAATGTACTAGGGATATATATAACTATGGACAATACATAAATCAATTCCTGCCGAATACAATAAAAGCAATACAGCAATATGAACGGATCCAGAAGAAAATATGTAGACAGAAACTGTCTATTATGTTCAATGAAATTTGTGTGTGTGTGTGTATATATATATATATATATATATACACACACACACAGACACACACACAAATGTAGGGTATCATTTAATAATCACTACAACAAATTATATTATATTATATATGTTATGGAATTTGTTATTGAATGATACCCTACATTTGTATATGATAGACTTATTCCACAAACTATTGCAACTAATATCCTCATCTTCAACAGAGAAATATTTTGTTTATGTAATCTCTTAAAAATGAAAAAGAAGAAAATATATATATTTCACTGGTAAAGAAAGAGAAGCTGCATTTGAAAAAAAAAAAGAAAAACAAAAAGAACATTAGAAATTAAAAAAAAAAAAAAATGAAAATCTGAAATAACAGCAGAAAATCTATCAATGTAAATGAAAATCTAAATAAACAAAGAAAAAAAAGAGAAAGTTTGAAAATATTGTATACAAACATTTATTCAATGAGAAATAAAATATTGGAACTAAAATTAAATGCAAACAAATATAACTATAAAAATAATTTGTATGATAGAAACACATTTGTCTGTGGAAAATCTAAGAGAAACAGAAACAGCAATATCAAATCTTAAATTAACACAGTAAGATAGGAAAAATAATACAAATTTTAGGAGGGTCTGATATTTATGTAAATAACAGGTCAAAAATAGCTAAGTTGAATTGGTTTGAAAAACTGAATCTTTGGCTTTAAGAATAACCATTTCTAACAATGTATTTTTTTTTTATATACAGATCTCTAAATTTAAGTAAAGAAGAAGAGTATAGACTGCTAGAACAATTGAATAAGGTATCTTTTATATCAGATATATCTGAAAATATTATGATTGGAGATTTCAATTTACTTAATGTAGATTAAGTAAATCATTTAGTTGTGTCTCCAGTAAATTCAATCGGTCAACATTTTAGAATACAAAATGAAAAGAGTTGTTTACAGCAAAAGGACAGTATTTGTTTATACAAGATCAAGTCATGCTGATAGCACAAAGTCCCTTAACTCTCATCATCCACTCCTATTGTTCATCACTCCTGGCAGGTCCTCTAGACAGCATCCCATGTTCATACAGTGTATGCAAGTCATTTCTAGTCAGCCAGTACTAATGTGTTTAAGTGTAGAAATTCATCGTAGAATGTCACTTATGAATTTGTCTTTACTTGTCCAACACAACCCAGCATGTCTCATTTATCTAACATATGATTTGTGAGATTGGAGACAAGTGGTTCTACAATTGCTGTTTTGTAGGGTGCTGCTTCCAGGATTTATTGAAAACATCAGAGATTTCTTCCACCATTTCCATCTACCTTTTTCTCTAAGCATTTCATTAGAGTCCAAATGGTGCAACTAAAACATGAGTACACAGCTTGGATGAAATCCCGTTTTATCTTATCAGAGAGATCAGGTTTCCATATGATCAACAGCCTTTCAATAGCAGTCCACATCTTCCCAATGTGTATGTTGATATCACTTTCAGTAGATGAGATATTGCTGCCCAGGTATGTGAAATGGTCAACTAATTTCAAAGGCTTGCCATTTAATGAGGAGATGTTATGTCTGAAATATATAAACTCTGTTTTATCTTTGTTTATGTAGAAGCCAATGCTTTTTGCTGCTTGTTCCAAGCTAAGCAGCAGGTGTATTTGCAAGAAGCTCTAGATCATCTGCATAGTCTGTACTGTCAGAAATTCTGCAAGATATCATTTGCTTTTGGTCTTTTTTTTTTTTTTTTTTTTTTAAAGTGAAACAATTTTCTCTTATTAGATCTATTGACATTCATAGTACATAATCTAGGCAGATTGTAAGCAGATATAACGCTAATCTATCTCCTTGCAAGATTCCAACAACAATGTCAAAGAAGTCGATGTCACCATTGCCTTCATGATTTTGTAACGCATCATTATAACAATAACAGTTTCTTTGGGAAGACCATATACTAGAAGTATTTGCTCCATCTTTCCTCTGTGTAAAGAATCAAAAGCCTTAGTGAAATCTATGAACAATAGTGTTGCCTCAAGATTTTTTTGCATATACTCCAATGATTCAACAGATAATCAGAATCTGTGAGGTTGTGGATCAATTTCTTGAAAAGCCATTCTAATTTTCCCAAAAGTTTTCTCAGCTTCAGGTCACATACGATAGAGAAGCCAGGCATTATAAACCTTAACAGCTATAGCAGTAAGAGTTGTACCTTTGTAGATTTTGGCAATTCCAAGGTCATCTTTCTAGCGGAAAGGAGGATACAGCCTTTTGTCTCTTTCTATAATATATTGTATTTAGACACAGCATAGCATAATCAAAAAAGTATGTCATCAAATTCCCATGTCTTCCATACTTCAGGAAGTTATTTTGTCGAGGCAACTTTTTGCTATTTTAATTTTTTTTCAATACCACATCAAGTTCTTCCTCTATAAACTCTCCTAGTTTGATATCTAGTTGGGTACTAATAATTTTTGATAGATTTATCAGTGACTTCAGGAGGGTTTCCAAGAATATTCTTGAAATTTTCTTTACTCTTCAGTATTCTTTCTTCTTAGCAAGCAACTTTTAGTTTTGCTATCAAGGTGATCTTCCTTCCACTTACAACATGCTAATCATGATCGTCTATCATCTGAGTTTCCGATTTTAATTATTTGGCCTTGAATGTATAATAGTTCTTTTTGGTATGTGTTAGTTCTTTCTGGGCTTTCTTAAATTTCTGTGCATTGGCACTTGTTGGAGTTTTTTTTATTAATTAAGAATGCCTTTTTCATGTTATCTCATTTTTCTGTAATAGCTATTGCCTCCCATGGAACCCTACATTTGGCTCTTGGTTTGATCGGAATGCACTCTGCTACTGCTTCTAGATGGGCAGTAACAAAGTTTTTTATAATTGTCATTTAGAGTATGTCTTTCAGATGTCTCTTGAAGGTTATTAAACTTGTTTCTTACAGTTACCACATAATGATTTCTAATATTAGTGAGCGAGGCCAGTCATATTGGGAAGTTTTACCTGTTTGTCTCTTATTTCTGTGTAGATTCAGGCAAATCTTTGCTGAAATAATTGTGATCAGAAGATACTCCTTCAAAAGAGGAGTATGCCTCACAGTTCAAAGTGCTATTTATCTATTTCTTGTTTATAAATATATAATATTCCTGTGCTTTAAAGTTATTTGGGTAGGTGTAAGTTCATAGTTTTCCTTTCCTTCTTTGGAATTTACTGTATAACCATATATGCCAGTTTTCAAGAGATGTAAACTAGTGGGAAATAGATTAGATAAAGCTACATTAGATCAAGTTTTTTTTTTCAAATAATGAATACTTAATAGAAGAGATAAGTTTAAAAGCACTGTTAGGTAAATCTGATCCTGCATTTATTGAAATAAAAGTTAGTATCATAAAAAGATGATATTGACATTAACAAAAGGTTGGAAGAATTTAAAAGAAAGATAAAATCAATAATGAAATATATTACTGAAGTTATAAAGTAAGTAAAGAGGGCGACCAGAAGGCTTCCTTTTCAATAGCTACTACACCAAGGTGTCAGGAAGGGTGCTACTCCTTTCATTGGATTGATCTACTTTACCCTTGATAAGTACTATATATTGCTGAGTGTTAAGCAAGGAGGTATCAAGTACCATTTTCTAAAGTCTTAGGTATGACACGACCTGGGATTGAACCCAGGTCTCCCAGGCCATTGGCGGACACTCTACCCACTAGGCCAATGAGTCTCTAAATAAGGAGATCCATTAGCAAAATTACCTTGGGACAGTGATTAGCTAACTCGTAAAAGAAAAAGATAAAGATTAGAAAGTATTTGGAATTATACCAATCATAGAAAACTATTTAAATACATTAAGTAAGCAAAACAAATATGAAAAATTCAAAGTAAATAAAAAATTAAAACATGAAAATAAAATTGGTCAAAATATTAAATGCAATAGTAAACCATTATTGAAATTCATAAAATCAAAAACTGAAACATTAGTACAACAAAAAACAAAAAAAAAAATTAAGATAGGTGAATTAACAAACATACCAGATTAAATAGGTGTACTAGCAAGATTTTTTTTAATCTTTCAAAGAGTTTGGTCCACTACAGAAAAGTGGATGAGAAGGGTACAAAAGGGTCCAAAATAATAAAAACTAAAAGCAACTATCATTATCCATTATCCATTTTGGATGTTAGTAAAATTATGGGAACTGATGAAATACATCCTAAAATATCAAAATACTTATCAAATTAAAGTTTTATCAAAGTGTCACGTGATCTCCCACCGAGAGAATAGAAATTAGGTATTTCTACTGACCGCTAAAAAGAGAAATAGTAACATAGGTCAATTCCTCACGGCCTGTCAGAGAAAGTAAAGAATGTGGGTCAGAGTGAAAGCCAACAGATGTTTGCACTCTGTGACCAGGTAAAAGAGATAGTAGTCCCAAAGAATCGCCTGACAGGGGAAGGAAGAAGATAGAAGCTAAATGATTGGCTAGAACCATAAAACGGAAGTGGCACCTTCTTTCCATAAGCAGAAATAGGGTAAAAGAAAATCAGTTTTGGAACAGAGGTCGTCGTGAACAGATGGGAGCGAATCTCGCACCAAACTCCGGGTAAAGAAAGCGGAAAGAATCTTGGACAAGGAGGAAGAGCCTATGCCTTCAAGCCAGATCATTATAGATATATAAAATTACATCAACCCATAAAAGAGAAAATACTCTCCGAAGGACCCGTCAAAAAGATAAGTAAACATTAAGACTGTTTCTCCCTACACCCAATTATATACTTTCTCTCTCTCTCAATTTAAAGAAAGACGAAAGAAAAGAAGAAAAGCAAGAAAGACATTGATAGTTATGTATTATCTGCTGATAATATAGCTGACATGTTGAATATGTATGTCTGTGTGTATATTAAAAAGATTGTTATATTTTAATGTCCCTCACGTGATGAAGTTTGCTCATTGTGTCGTCTACTGTCAAGTTGCTATTTCATGTTTTTTTTTCAGCTTCTTTCGCCTCATGTTAGTCTCGCCTAAGTTGTCCTATATTTTCCTTTAAAAATACTATACGGGAAACCGGAGTTGTTGACTACTATAATTAATATTATTACATCTAAACCTAGAGGTCCATATCTTCCATTGTTCTAGGGGTAGGAGGAGCTAGTGGCCTTGGTGGGTGTGTGCGTAGTGTGAAATTTGGAAACCCCTTGCCAGCGGCGGTCGGTCTAGCTTCAAATTAACCCCCACATAATATGCCAGTTCCTATATGTCCGAGAAAGGACTCTGAACAAGGACTTATTCTACAAGGGATCAAGTGCCACACCACCCCGTCTTCACACGTGCGAAAAATAAACTCCCCGTTTTGGTGATAACAATATTTAAATGCACCAGTTCCCATACACTTATAAATGGTTGCTCATCAGGGGATCTTTTTATTCTAATTTGCCGTCACAAAAGCAATATGTAAATTGATAGAGAAATGTATAGAAAATGAAAAGATTCCATACATTTGGAAAACAGCAGTTGTAATACCACTGCATAAAAATGGTTTTGATACATTTAAAAAGGTAATTACTAACTAGTTTCTCTAATATGTATCTTGTGTAAGGTTTTTAAAAAATTGATTAGAAATCACATTAGATTTTGGAGAGGATGATATGAATTGTAGTCAGCAAGGTTTCATCAATGGTAACTCAACATTAACTAATATTTTAGAAAGTATTGATATTATAAATAACTATTTGATGGAAGGAGATAATGTGGACATTATATATTTGGATTTTAGCAAGGCATTTGATTTGATATTGCATTATCATTTCTAAGAGAAAATAAAAAACTTTAAGACACCAACTGTACGGCTACCTGCCTCCTAACACGAAAACTATTTAAGTTAGACGAACCAGACATGCAGGACACTGCTGGAGAAGCAGGGACGAACTCATAAGAGATGTACTCTTATGGACCCCCACACATGGCCGTGCAAAAGCAGGACGACCAGCATGAACATACATTCAGCAACTATGTGAGGATACAGGATGTTGTCCAGAAGACCTGCCTGAGGCGATGAACGATAGGGAAGAGTGGCGAGAGAGGGTCAGGGATATCCGTGCTACCAGCACGACATGATGATGATGATGATGATTTCTAATAAAAAAAGAATAAATAGATAAATGAATGAATAAATAAATATTGTAACTTTTTGACAGCTAGAACTATAAAAAGTAAAAATTGGTAACAATTATTCTAAAACACAGAATATACCTTCTAGTCTTCCTCAGGGTTCAGTACTGGGATATTTGTGGTTTTTAATATTCATAAGTCATTTACCTCATGACATAAAATCAGAAATAAAGGAAATCAAAAAAGAAAACGAGGAATACAATCTAGAGTTTAGCTTTGATAATACAATTGACAAAATGATTAATAGCTTTAAATGTATCAAGGACAAATGGAATGATTGGCTGGCTGACTGGTTAGAAATTTTAGTTTAAGAGATGCAAATGACGTTTTAAAAATATATAAAACCCTAATAAGGGTTCATATAGAAAATTGCACTCAGGCCTGAGTTCCAGTATTGAGATATGGAAATTAGAGTGTAATATTGACATTGGAGGGCATACAAAAAAAAGAGTGACAAAAATATAAAGAGTAAAAGTTTACACGTATAAGCAGATATTAGAGAAATTAGAATTAACTACTTTACTTGAAAGAAGAAAAAGATGATCTAATTAAAACTTTAAAATAATTAAAGGAATTTCTAATCATGGTAGACGTTTTTTCAATATTTTTCTTCGAACTGGAAATTTTCTGTCATGACAAATTTCAAAAACTAAATCTCTTAACCAATTGGACGTTTTTGATAATAGAGTAATATATTTTTGGAACAAATTACCCAATCAGATTAAAAACACCAAGTATAAAAAAAAAAAATTAAGATAGAGTTGTAGGATTTCATGAAAAAAAAAAAAAAAAAAAAAAAAAAAAAAAAGAGAGAGAAGAATTTAATCAAATATTTTAGGGGAAAATTACTTAACAAAATTTGATCTATATATAGATATTGTATTAATAGTATATATATATCTTCTGTGCTACAATTCTTTTTTTCTTTCTTAGACAATTGATGTGAGATAGTAAAAAGCGGAGATGCTCAAGGAAGCAAAACAAACAATTATAATCCCTGAGAGTTCATTTTTACTTTTTTTAGGGGGGGGGCCGTCTGAATCAATACAATTTGAAAATTTCAACAGTGTTCCAATTGAGCTAAAAAAAATTAATAATAAATAATAACAATAATATACCTTTTGTCTCATAATAGTTGTTACATTGGCATATACATTTCATATACTAAATGTATCAAGTATTATGGGACAGATTAGTTTTAATGACATGTCAACCCATCTAGGTTTATTTTATGCCAAGTGATTAGAAATTGTGTTCATATCTATATTGTTTTACAGAATTGTTTCTTTAGATTTTTTTTTGGCATATGATCCTATCAAATACAGTTAATTTTTAAACTGATCTATTCGACAGATACACTCCCCATAGTTCCAAAACTGGATACTCACTATCAGATGCAGTTTAGTGTCATACCTAGGACACCCCCTTTTTTAGAGAGGCAGGGAGTCTAACCCTCCGCAAGAGATACAGTCAGCATATTATCAAGGCAAAAATGTAATAAAAGCAACAAAGAGTTTGGCTTAGTTTTATGGCATACCAACCGTTATTGGTTATTTAATGCCAAATCCTGTTTTTACATATTTTTTAAATATATGATTTGTAAACACATTATGTAGATACACACAGTTGAATAATCAAACAGTTCTATTTCTAACAATTCAATTTAGCATAAGTCAACAAAGTTAAATGATTCCAAGTATTGTTTAGTATCACTAAGAATTCAATTAAACATCAGTCATTTGTTTATACACAGTTAAATGATCAAATAGTTCTATTTCTAACAATTCAATTAAACATAAGTCATTCATTTGCACTTGGTTTAAATGTTGAACAGCCCTATTTGACCCACAGATAGGACCCTATCAGGTGCTACCACTCCAAGCTACAGTGGACCTGGCAATGAAGAGGTACTCCACATTCCCCAAGGCTTCAGCAGTACTGGAGCCTCACCATCAAATTATTCAATGTCATATCCAGGACACTTATTGGATGTGTGGGGGGCTTAACCCTTTGCAGAGAAGCAGTCAGTGTATTCTACAGCCCCTGCCGACTGGGCTGACAACAAAGAGGAAGACACTCATTTAAAAGATTAATGAAATAATAAATATTGTTATTATTGTTACAAATAATTTGTACAAAGCTAAAGTGGAATACGAGACCGATAAATGTTTACGTCTGATATTTGACTTCTTACCAATCAATCCTAAGCATCTCTGATTTGGTGAAAATTCTGCAGCAAAGCGGTCTGCTGTACCTATCTTCAGAAAAAAACTACCATCGTATTGTTTATAACTTGAAGTATCATGTTATTTCTCATGTTCTGGTATGCAAGGATGCAGAGTATGGTTTTCAACCTGCATAGCTGACTGTGGAGATGCTTTTGACACCTGCACAACCAGTAGGTAAGGAATTAAGTCAAATCTGAGCAGATATATCTTTTATTTGAGTATAAGATTTAAATATTACACCCAGATGATATCCATAACATAAACGTCATAACATTAAAAAATCATTTGATTTTAATATTTTAATCTTGAAATATTATGACTTGATTTAGAATTTCAAAAAAATAGAGTGACAGAGTAAACAATGCCCAACCATGCTTAGAATAAATATGAGAAGGAGCTCCAATTATCACTAAATAATGGGTGGCAACTGCCATATCCCAAATAAAAACTTGGCCCATCTAAGAGTCCGATTCCATTGAAGGCAGTTATACAAAAGAACAAGCAGAGATCCATCCAGTATTTGATTATAGAGTCGAATGGCTTTGTGGATGCATATAAAAGTTACAAAAATGGTAACAACAATGAACCAACATGTCTCAGTTGGATCTAAGAAAAGCACATCTGAAGGTACAGATTGACAAGGTATTGGCCTTATCAAACTGATATTTAAGAGTCAGAGATACTGTCTCACACAACTGAGTTACAGGTTAAATGTAGCACCTCTCATGATGAGGTCTATAATTGACTGTGATGTCTCAAGACAAGGCAATTAAGAATGACACGTCAACGTATACAGATGACATTTACATCAACAAAAGCTTGGTTCATGTCACACATGTCAGAGTACAAATCCAATTATGTAAGGATCCAGAGATATTAGAGGATAGAACGAGGGTGTTGGCTTGCAAGTCTGGGAGTTAACAACACTCTCCAATGGAGTTGTGGTGGAGAAGTCCCAGATTGTCCTATAAAGATTACTTGTCAAAGTGTGTTCTCCATATATGAGACTTGTGGGTCACTTTCCCATTTGTGGTTGGCCAAAAGTAGCAACTGCATTCATTAACCACAAGATGAGGTGATAAAGTTAAGGATGCCACCCTCAGTAGGGTATGATAGCAGAGATGGTAGCCAGATTACATGAGACACCTCTAAGAGGGGACTGGTGTGTGAATGGCTATGAAATGAAGGTGTGGACAGATGCAATTTATGTGGCC
Source organism: Sepioteuthis lessoniana (assembly GCA_963585895.1). NCBI lineage: Eukaryota > Metazoa > Mollusca > Cephalopoda > Myopsida > Loliginidae > Sepioteuthis > Sepioteuthis lessoniana. The sequence continues at coordinate 67,413 of CAUZXS010002497.1, read as the reverse complement.
ATCAAAGTGGTACTAGAGGTGACTGGAAATATTATCAAGGATACTTCTTCACTGCATCCAGCAGGAGATGCCAAGCACATTAATTTGTCAATAGTTCACAGCTCGTACGTGTCGAGAGAATTCTATGTCATGTGAAGAACCTACATCCCTCCATGGAATCACACCCACTATTTGCACATGATAGTCATTTGGAAGAGAGTAAGCAGTTAGTTGACTTAAGATCAACTCCACTAGAAGAACCTGATGACTCCCCTGATAATGGATCATGTGAATACAGAAAAACCTCACAAGGTGATTCCCTAATTTCCCTGGTAAGGAAGTAATACATGTTGTTCTCCTTCAAAGGACCTGCTCTTTGACTGTGTACTTTTTTGTGATCAGGAGGAGTATAGCAAAAACTTTCCTAGGGCATGTAAATGAGTTAAAGTGGCTTGTGTCTAGTGAAAAGGAAAATAACAGCTTTCTTACCTTAAAATACATGACATACAGCAGTGACATTATTTTTTTATGTAAAGCAAAATCCCAGAAAGCTAAAATGATCAGGCTTTCATTTGTAAAATGAAGACATGTGCATTGATTGGTCAGTCGGCTATGTCTTGGCATAATAGAAGACTGGGGGAAAGTTTAATTATAACTTTTTGACATTTTACATAGCAAGTTGTTTAGGCATACAAAAAAATAGAGGATTGGAAAGGCATATTTGGTTTTGGATGAGAATCTGTTTCTTGTGGAGTGGTGTTCCGACTTTTTAGTGTTGGACCAGTGGGAAGAGACTCATTTGGTTACAAGGAACTTTAGCACTTTTTCTTGGTTACAGGCTTGACACAACCAACCAGTTGATCAGATTAGGTCTCTCTGACCACCCATCTAGCCCAGTATAAGCAAAAGTGGAGTGTTACAGGTCGTGCAACCACTTTAGCTGCTGGGTCAGGGACCACTCAGCCACTAGGATCCAGTCCTCAAGCATTACAGGTTAACACCCACAGCCAACACAAGGGCTCATTAGAAGGGAGGGGGTCTTACTCCTCTGCAAAGGTACAGTAGGCATATTCTACACCCACATTTGACAGGGTGGTGAGCATGCTTTTATTTTGTAAACAAATAAAGATCAATAATAATAAACTTTAGTAACCTAACAAAAGGTTGCACAATGAGTAATAACCAAAACAGAGGTTAGAGATGAAATGGAAATCTTTTGTAATATTAACAAAATACAATACTTGCCAGCAGCATACAGAGGTACCCACTGCTAGTAGTGACTATGTAATCAGCTTTATTACCCCCTCACAATAGTATCCGATGTATTTATGAGGAATGGGACATATCCATTAATGTTCACAAGTAGGGTATATAACAAACATCATTTGATATTTGCCCTTTTTAAAAGAGCTATACAATGTATAGCGATGAAACATTTAATTGCAAAGAAATAATTGGTGCCAAACAATATTCGGGGATTTCTATCCAAAACACAAGGGAGAGTTCCCATGGCATAGTGGCTAATATGCTGAACCACAACATCACAGCAAGTTCAAACTCCAGTCAGGCTATTATATTCACTTTCAGACTAATACCCAAGAGGAAGGTATGAACTTCTACTACACCAGCTATGGGTTGAATAGTACCACAAATGTTTTTCTACAAAGACAGCTTTGGCATTAAATAATCCATGAAGGTTGATATGCCATTAAAATGAAACTTAACAAAAACACTATGGGATGGGGTTAGAAATTTCTTACAGATTTCCATCAACAGTTTTAATATCTAAACATTTAGTTTTATCAAAGTGTATGTTTGCTTTCCTTTGAGATACCCACAGAACTAAGAAAACAACAAATGATTTCCCTAGGATTTATGGGCATGTCTTTGGACATTACATGTCCATTGGTCCTACGAGAATTCAGAATCCTATTTCGGGGGTGTCCTCGTGGCGTAATGGTTAAAGCAATGGACTGCAGAATCGTAGTAAGCGAGTTCATACTCCAGTCGCGCCATTACGTTCATTTTCGAGCAAATACCCTTGGGAAAGGCATGAACCCCTGTATCTTCCCAGCTATGGGTTAAATAGTACAACTACTGTTCTTCTAGGAGAATGGCTTTGGCATTAAATAACCAACAAAGGTTGATATGCCATTAAACAAAGAAACCGAAACCAGAATCCTTTTTCACCCACTTTTTGTTACCATCTTTCAACAGATAAGACCTTTTTCTCCATCCCTGTTCTTCAAGTGAAGTGGTTGGTTGGGTTTTATGGCATATCAACCTTTGTAGGTTATTTAACACCAAATCCATTTTTATACAAATAGTCAGTTCTATTTCAAACAATTCAGTGCACAGTTTAATTGTCAAAAACATTTCTATTTCAAACTATTCAGTTTAGTCAAACAATTCTAATTCAAACAATTCAGTTTAGTATAAGTACAAATTTTGTCTACACACAGCTAAATGTCAAAACACTCCTATATTAAACAATTCAGTTTAGCATAAGAACAGTTCCATTTCAAAACAATTCAGTTTAACATAAGTATACAGTTTAAATGTAAGTTTGTCAAAAACATTTCTATTTCAAGCTATTCAGTTTAATCAAACAGTTCTAATTCAAACAATTCAGTTAAGCATAAGTATGCAATTTAGTTCTATTCAATCCATAGATAGGGCCCTATCAGGTGCTACCACTCTGGGCCAGAGTGGACCTGGGAGCAATGGCATTAAAGCGGTACTCAGCATTCCCCAAAGCTCCAGCATTACTGGAACCTCACCATCAGATTGTTTAGTGTCATATCCAGGACACATGTTGAGGGAGGGTCTTACTTCTCTGCAAAGGTGCAGTCGATATATTCTACAGCCCCAGCCGACTGAGTAATGGCAATGAAGGGGTACTGCACATCCCCCCAATGCTCCACCATTACTGGAGCTTCCCCATCAGATTGTTTAATGTCATATCTAGAACACTCATGAGGATGAGGAGGTCTTACCCCTCTGCAGAGATGCAGTCAGTGCATTCTACAGCCCCAACCAAATGGGCTGCAATTTCATCATTTTAAAACCTTTTTAAATACAATGTTTTGTCCACGGAACAATGTGCCTATTTCATCAGTTGGGATATATTTCTTGAATTCTTGTAATATTATGTTTTTTATATGCAAGTATTAAATGTTCTATTTTTGTAATGAGCCTACTTTTATCTTTCCTTATATTTATTTAGTGTTAGTATAACCATATTTACCAACCCCTTTGCTCGGGCAGGATATGACACAAGGTCAATTTTTAAGCAGAGTTTAACAAGTTTGAATTCAGAGTTTTCCTTCCCCTAGACTAGTTGCCTCACCAAGGCTGAAGAACCTAGTCTGCCCTACTATTTACGCATAGCTGGAGGGAGAATAATTGGATTCATACCTTTCAGTGTTAGTGTAACAATGGATATACCAATGCTAATGTTGGACTTTGAAGAATAGGGACATGACTCAATATCTTTCCTCACACCAACTATTACAAATAACTGGTAACTACCCATCCTAATTCAAATAAAGTATATGATTTATTATCCAATGTAAAAAAAAAAAATTATATACATACATATATAAGTCTTTTGGGATTCGATCCACTAAAAGTATCTGTTGCAATTTCCCACTACACATCCACTGGGTGTGTGAAATCTACTGTGAAAGTATACCCAGATATTTAAATTAAATATTATCAAAGAGTTCATATTTGTGATTTTCACATAAGATGCAATTCAATAAATATACAATTCAAATCCATGACCCTTTATTTAGACTCTTAACAGGTAATAACTTAAAATCTCCTATATAAGGCAGGTTTTCAACTCAATAATTTAAGCCTTGTGTGCTTATTTTATGCATGCTAATATTTTCAAAATTTAGCAAAATATGAAAGAAATAATTGGATCTGAGAATTACAAACTTATTGTATTCTAATTATAATAGCAGTCTATAATTGTATTGGTGCTTCTACTTAGGAAGAAGTGAAAGATTCTTGTTAGTATTTAATAGTTATCAAGAATTTATATGATTAAAGAAATATATTCAATGTAAATGCAAAACCCATGAAATTATTCGTCAGTTTCAAATTGAATTAGATATAACTTTATTATCTAAGTTAAAGCATTTTAAGTATATTGCTCTATCAAAACAAAATCTCACTATGATGTGCCATTTTACTGCTATCATTCAGCCTCTCTGGATACTTCACAACAATGTTTACCAATTAAAAGTGGTTGTTTTTTAATTTAAAAAATTGCAAAGAAATGACTTGAAGCAATATTCTTAGATTTCAAGTCAAAGATATCGAGATTAAGATAGTTTTAAAAACTGACCACTTTTATTAAAAAAAAAAAAAATTAAAAAATTAAAAAGATGGATAATACAATCTACAATCATTGAAGAATTTGGGTTAAATATTTTTATGGGAATCTAATATTATTCAGTTAATTTTACTGGGCTCTCAATAGTTCATACAATTTGTCATTGTTGAGAACTATTCACAGTTTACAATGAGACCAATAGCTGACAAAAAAAAAAGAAAATGAGTTATCTCCCTTCTGTTGATATAAACATTTTGTATTGAGAAGAACTGAAATGCCCTTCAGCTTTGAAAAGAGGAAAAAGAACTTTTCGAAAATCGGTTGCCTTTTCTTTTTCATTTCGTTTTTGTTTGTTTCGTTTGTTTCGTTTTTTTTGGGGGGGAGGGGGGTCACAGGCGGGGGAATAATAGCTTTTATAGTTCTCGGACATAAAACTGAATAAATCAATAATAATTTTTAAAAAAAAAGAAAAAGATTATTAACCTTGATATATATCATTAGTTTAAAACAAAACCTCCCCTCTCAAAAAAAAAATCCTTACGTCTCAAAGGATCATGAATGAAAATGTAAAAGAAAGTATTTTTTTCAATTGTTTTAAAAGTTACATTATCATAATAATGAACTTTTTTTTTTTTAAATCAAGAAATTTTGTCAAAAAATTTTTTCAAAGTTTTTTTAATCTATTACATGCAGCTATTCCTTAACTTTTAACAAATCCTGGAAACAGCACTCAACAAAACAGCAGCTGTACTACCACTTACCTCCCATCTCACAAGTCATCCAAGCAAGATGAGCAAGACATGCTGGCATTGCTGATGAAGTTAAGACAGACTCCTACATGTGGACACACTGGTGTCAAGTGACCAGTAAAAACTTACATTCATCAGCTCTATGCCATGTAAAGGACTTATCAAGAGTGATGGCCTATAGGGACAGATGGCAGGAGAGAGTCAAGAGAATCTCTGCTGTAGCACACATCAATGATGATTCCTTAACTTTCATTATTCTTATTAATGACTTCTCAAGATAGTTGTCATTTGTAAAGCTTAGTTTAATTTAGCACAAGGCCAGAAGTATGGGGCACTCAGTGAGAATAGAACTCATTAGCAATGGTCAAGTAACCTAGCTTGTTAATCATTACATCAGCCTCTCTACTATCAAGAAAGTACATTTTTCTTATGTACATAGTAAAAGTGGTAATTAGTAAATAAAAATCTTATAGACAACTAACTCATCACTAGGGTAAATAAAAGTACTTTATTTTCTCTTATACGGCTATTCAAACTCACATAATTTACAATAATAACTAAATTTAGATTCACCTTGACTATATAACTTCAATAAAAATGTAAGTTTTAATATCAAACACTTATAACTATCTCCAAAATTTGTCAAGCACTCCTGGTAACACTAAAGATATTCACCCTGGTATTTCATTAAACAGTAAATAAACTAATAAATTTATGGAATCCTAAATAAAAAATTGTGCTAGTTCCATACATATTACCATAGTTTAGATTAACTTTCACTTTGCATACTAAATCTTTGAAAACACAATCATCTTAACCAAAAATTACTATTTTTGTTACCCATCTTCTATCTAAATAACAAGAGAAAGTCAGAAGTTTTACAATATTTTCACATATGCTAGTTTGCAGTGCATATATCATGTGACCAAAGCAGTTCAAGTTTCCTAATGTGGTTGGTAGTATAGAGGTAGTTGGTGCACTGATATGTTATGCATTGCTTTACTTTGTGTGTCATTTGAAAGCTGCATAGATAAATATACAATGTAGTCTAATTCAAGAATTTATCCTTTATGAGTGAAATTGGCCATGATGCTGCATTTGTTGAGGTGAAGGTGTAGTTGATCACAGTACAGTAACCAGATAGTCAAAGAAACTCTAAGATCAGATAAACCGATTACTGTGGATCCCGAGGCCATACTCCAAGCCATAGAGCCAAATCTAGCAAGTTGCACCCAAAGGGTATCAGGCAAGTTCAGCATTTCACAGTCCACTATGGTTTATTACCTTCACAACCTCAACAAAAGCATCTGGAATTACCAAATTGTGTCTCACGTTACTAAAATATAGTAAAACTTTTGACTCACCCTCATATTATTCCTTGCATCATTGCAGAAAAATTCATGAAATGAGAAAATAACCACAGAAATTAATAATCAAATAGAAAAAAAATTGCTAGTTTGTTCTTCATTGTTTTGTTGGGTTTTTTGTTTCTTCATTAACAAGTTTCAGGCCTTTAAGTGTAATGGTTAGTAAACTAAACTAAAACGCTAATTCCTACTGAATAGTGAGTTCATTCCTTAATAGATACCACATACTTGCAGTCTTGTGCCAAATCCAAGTTATAATTTTTTTTCTTTTTTAATTAAGGCACCAGTTCCCATGAATTCACAAACGTTAAGCAGTGGTGACGCTGTTCAGTACTTCGATAGGTGACCGTTTGGTTTGGTTTCTTTGTGTAATGGCATAACAATCTTCATAGGTTATTTAATGCCAAATCCATCCTAGTAGAACAGTAGAGATAGTCCTTAACCCATAGTTAATGGAGGAGAGTAGGGAGTCCATATCTTTCTCAAGGATATCAATCCAAAAGTGAACATAATAGCGTGACTGGAGTTCGAACTCGCTTACTCGGACTTCACAGTCCAACACATTAGCCACTACACCATGGGGTTGGCCCCGATGGTTCGCCAGTGGGCCCTGTCCAGCAAAGGTAGACTTGAGGCCGTAAGGCCCCTGACTTCGGCTAGGCAACTTTCGGGTGGGCTATATGCATCATAGTCACCAGGGCTCGAGCCTCGGCTCGTGCCCGACCTCCCTACTTTAATGGACTTTCGGGTCATTAACCTTGTGTCAAGTCCTGTCTATTGGGAGGCAGCGACAAATATCGGCTCCTGGCAATTGAGGAACAACAGGTACTATGAGCAATCTGTTTACCAAAGCAAAGCTTAGTAAATAATAACGTCTGAGGCCTGAGTTGGCAACTTCGTCATAGCGTAATGGTTAGCAAGCTAGTATCAATAATGAATTACCATAAACCTGACACTTAACTTTAATTTATTCTCTAATGTCCATTGCATTTTCCGCATTAAAAAAATCACAACACGCATGCGCGTTCTTGTATAACCATAGCCGTTAAGAAAAGAAAATAAATGAGAAATATATTATTACATAATGTAACTGGTGTATAAGGCTAATAAAATGAGTAAAATTTAGTAATTTCAATCGTAAATAGATTTTATTAGGTGTGTCCGTAAACTTGTAATACTTCATTTTCTGATATTAAAAAAAATGTCTTGCTAATTTATATCATTGATTTTATAAATATTTGTTTTAAAATAGCAAACAATTTTTTTCCTTTTTCCCCTTAGAAAACAAAATACCAGAAAATAATCTATTATTTACTTTCGCAATGAGTAAACACTTGTCTGAAAACTTATTCCTATAATCCCTGAGAACATTTTGGAATTTTTTCTATCCAACAAGTGATTATGCATTTTCATTAAGAAGAGGAATTTTCTGATGACTGAAATTATGTTCATTTGCTTGAAATGTTCAATTAATTAATAAATATCTATTTCTCAAATAAAACATAAATAATAATTGTAAAATTCTTTAAAACAATAAAAACATGGTATAAAACAAAGCCATGAAAAACTCAATTTGAATTACCAGCCAACTTCTGTAAGATTCCGAGTGAACAGGTGCCTGGTCTGAAATGGGCAATATCCTGGGCCTGGATCAACAACTGCAGATGACTGAACACAAACTTCTTTACCTGTAATATCCCTTTCAATATTTCGTGGCACAGAAACAACCTTTAATTTATGTCCCAAATCGTCAATACTTGGTGTATAAAAAGCATTACAATTATTATTTGAAGAACTGAGGTTTTGCCAAGAAACCGACTTTATCATATTGGGGCTTTTACTGTGATCATCGCTGTAGCTTTGTTGGTCGTCCTTAATATCCTTATACCATCTAAAATCACACTGAGTAACATCGGTAAATAAATATTCCACTTGGAGGTAGACAGGAAATCCAACCATAAGATTCGTGGGTATGGATAATTTTGTGATGGTGGGGATATTAACTATGATATTATACGAACACGAGTCGATTCGAAGCGAAGATCCAGTAACCCAAGCTTCGACATTGGGTACCGATTCCAAAATTTTAACGTTTTCTCTCCACACCGAAATTTCAATATCTTCTAGTTCCTCGTCGCAGTCGTCAGCTTCTTTTTTAGCTTCTCCTTCTACATTAGTCTTTTTTAATTTTCTTTTCTTCTTTTTATTCTTTTTGCTAATATACTTGGAAATGTTAGCCCTCAATCGGGACAGAGACTGTCCCAGGGGTTCGTCTTTCTGTCTCACCAGGTTAAAATTTCGTGAATCCGAGCCGTTATAGCTATAATCGAAGGTTATTTTAAGCTTATCGTCTTCCGGAACGTTGACAACGCTTAACAAATCCATCGGGACTGAATTATTATTAACGGAAGAAAATGTATAGATATGTCTTTTAACACTATTGCAACACAATGACGAAACTATACCACTAGTGGAACAATCAGTTCGACACTTAAAACCACGTGGTTGTTGCTGCTTTAACAGCTGGCGCTGGGTTGATGGTGTGCTGTAAGTATTGTGTTGACTCTGTACGCAACACAAAAAGCCTCTGACAACGATACTGTTGGTGACGCGATTATTAGCACACCGAACCATATACAGCATGGCTGAACTGGGTGACAGACCACCATAGGACAACAAATTATTTAAGATTACCTTACTTGTACTTAACACCGATTTTCCGACTAAGGGGAGATAATTCTCACGAAAAACATAACAGTAGTTGGATCCACGATTTCAAAGTCGTCAAAAGCGACATTAAACATTTCGCTTTTCGAACATCCTTCCAACTTTAAAAGTAAATAATCTTATCAAAAAAGATATAAACTAACTTAACTATCTAGTAAATTCATATATATATATATATATATATATATATATATATATATATATATATATATAAATTTACTTGAGATTTAAGTTAAACATATATATATATATATATATATATATATATATATATATATATATATATATGAATTTACTTGATATTTAAGTTATATATATATATATATATATATATATATATATATTGAAGGGTGTATATTTAGGCAGCAAGTCTTTATTAAGGCAAGTTTTATTAAATTTTTGATAGTAATTTTTTAAATCTTTTTATTTTTCTTGTGTCAGGATCCAGGTGGTAAAGAAATTGTCCAATATCTTCTAAAAATTTTCAATATATTGGTACCTGAGTTAAATGCTATTTTATTTATGTTTGGTTTTGTTTGTTTTTTATGCACATTGCTTTTAGGATTTGTAATGTTTTTTGTTATTATTTTTATATGTGATTATTGTATTATCTGAGAATCTTCCCTACATCAGAAGATGTAAGTTGGTCAGAAGTAATATGTATAAAAATAAAAAAACAAACTTAAATAGAATAACATCAAACACAGGTACCAACATATTGAAAATTTTTAGAAGATATTGGACCCCAACACAAAAAAAATAACAAGATATTGGACCCCAACACAAGAAAAATAACAAAAGACTTGAAAAATTACAATTAAAAATAATAAACAGTGTTCCATCATTTTAATAAAACTTACCTTTATATATATATATATATATATATATATATATATATATATATATATATATATAAGCAAATGATTAAAGGAATCATCATTAAAAAGAGGGAAAATAATTCTAAAAGATAAAATTGCGAGGGCCCTTTTGTCCAGCTCTATTCATACAAAATGCTGGAAAGCAGTAACAACGGGTAATTATTGTAGCATAAGAAGACTGGAGGGTGACAATTGGGAAAAAAAGTTTATGTCACACCAATAACTAACACGTCCCCCAATATATTTAAAATGTGACTGCTTCTCTGTCTACATAGAGAGGGGCGATCTAAAGCAATATAGATCGCCTCTAAGATGTTTAATTGGACTTTATCCCTAGCTCTATGTAGAATAGAAAAACAGTCATCTTGATAAGTGGTCCTACAACTATTTATAGCTAACAATTATCAAGATGACTGTTTTTTAGAATTGTTTCCCTCTTTTTACTAATGATTCCTTTAATCCTTTGCTGGTATAAACTTTCATGTACCTCTAGTTTATTAATATATATATATATATAATATAAATATTATTTACAGATAGACAGATACTCATATAATATATATGTAGGAATATATAGGAGGGCCATTCCATGAATATGAATATATTTTTTTTACTCAAAACAATTTTTCAAATTCTTTTCCAAAAATGTAAACTCTTGTATTGTTTGTGGAATTGGTTTATTGTAAAAACTATTTAAAATGAGCAAAATTATTTCTTTTGGGGCAATTCAAAATGACCACAAATCAAACAAAATGCTCTGTAGCAGCCACAGATCTATTTCCTTTCGCGAATCAATGCCCCCCCAAGCGATTCGGTCACTAATTGACCAATTGCAGATGCGCATTGATTCCTTCTTCCTCTCAAGAACTTTTTTTTCTAGTTCCTTTTTGTGTAGTGTGTCAACAACAGAGAACCATGAGCCAGCAGCACAAACAGACCTCTCTCACATGACTGCTACTGATCCACTTGGAACCCCATCACTGAAGAATTACACTGCTGCTAGCTTCACACACGCTTCCAACAAACCAAGGACCAACATACTGACCAGCAACACAAAAGGGATACTCTCTCACTCTTACTCCTTTACACCTGCTACAATAATAAACCTTTCTTTGTTGTGTTGTTTAAAAGAAGTTTCGTTATTCATTTGTGTTGCCAAATAATTTATGGTGTTAGAGAAATTAACCATATCCCAAAGCACTAAAGCTCCATCAAATTTTGGCTGGCTGAGAAGTGTGAAATTAATTGAAGAATGGGTAGTGTGTACAAAAAAAACATGTTTGAGTCAAGAATGTTTACAAAATGGGCTACACATGGGTCTGTCACAACCAGCCTGAGTAAAAAAGACAGTCCATAGTGGAAAGACCCAGACTCTCATCAGTTAAAAATATAGCTCCAGATGCAACGGTCAGTAATGCATACCATGCTGACATTCTGGGACATGAAAGGACCCATCACTATTGATTTGCCCCAAAAAGGTGCAATGGTAAACAATACTTTCTTTTGTCAAATCCCAAGGTAATATTCACTTTATTTATTTAGATGGGTTGGTTGCTTATGTTAATGACATATCAACCCTTGTAGGTTATTTAATGTTAAATTCTGTTTATATATATGTATATATATATATATATATGTATATATATAATATGATTTTTGAGTGAATGATTTGTAGGCAACATTATTTTTAAATGAGCCAGAGCTCATTTGTTTGCACACAGTTAAATGGTTTCACGTATTCTTATGTAATACTAATAATTCAATCAAACATCAGTTATTTATTTGCACACTGTTAAATAGTTTCAAGAATAATAAATGATTAAATGTTTTACTATTTGACCCATAGATGGTACCCTAACATGTAATACCACTCCAGGTCAGAAAGGACCTTGGAGTAAAAACAATAAAGGGGTTTTCCATATTCTCCAAAACTCCCAGACTGAAGCTTCAACATCAGATGCAGTTAAATGTCATAGCCACAAAACAAATTCAGTTTGACTCATAGATGAGACCCTAACATCTATGACCAGTACAGATCAGAGTGGATCTGAGAATAATAGTAATGAAGACATACTCCACATTCCGCAAAGCTCAAGGACTAGAGCCTCACCTTCAGATGTAGCTAATTATCATATCCAGAATACTCATTGGAGGGGTCTTACCCTTCTCATAGCTGCCCCAGCTACTCAACCAAAAATCTCCAATTTAGAGAAAATGCTGTGTCACCCATGACATCAGACAACAAAACATTGTGCATATGTCATGAAAGAACTTCTGTTATTAACATACAAACTATTTGTCAAAAGGAATCTGCTCGCCTTCAGAAACAAGTTTATAACCACAGGATAAAATACATTATATTTAAAAGTTCCTCTTCAAAGTATAATGAAGTATTTCATTATTACTTATATTCAATAAAGGAACTTCCTGTGCACAGAAGCCCCTTCATTAAGCCCAGTACTGTAGCAGCAGATAATGCAATATAAACATAGCAAAACCAAAAATCAAATAGGCAGCCCGGCTCACTTGATCCCAAACAAGAAGTAGGATCTGTTCCTCTCCTAGCAGCATGGGGTCTTTGTCCTCACGACCAAACTGAACTGCCAAACATGAGGTCTGCATCCTTACCACTAGCCAAAGCAGACAAAATGGAATCCAAAAAATCACTGCCATAGATCCAGCACAGCCAACAAACTAATTACTACTGCTCTCTCATTCAAACAGTTCTTCTAAGAGCTAACTTCAGAAAGTCTCCCATTCAAACAGCTCTTTTAAGAGTTAGCTTCAGAAAGTCTTCCGAGACCTCCTTGGATTTCCTCACTACACCTTCCAGGCAGATACCACAGGATGATGCAGCAGCCAGCACCAACTGCAAACTAGCTCCAGCTTAACCTGGCAGCTGTTCCTGTGCAACCAAGCAACAGCACCAACAGCAAACTAGCTCCAGCTTAACCCAGCAGCCATTTCTGCGCAACTAAGCAACAGCACCTACAGTACCTAGTCTACAAGCAACCACACTGCTAGGACTAGCACCCACACTTTGAGGCCACATCAATACACACACCTGGTTAAACAAGGATTGAATAAATTGGGACATCAATCACATAGACTCTGCAACCAGCAATTGCAGCTCTTAGTCCATGAGCAACCACATTGCTCGGACTAGCACCAACAGTTTGGGGCCACATTGACACACACCTGGTTAACCAAGGATTGCACAAACCAGGACATCGATTAAGCAATGCATCCACATCATCGACTGTCTCCAACAACATCTACAACCAGACCATACAGCTACACCTACAATCTGCACAAAGCACAGAGACCATCCTCACCTTCTATATGCACTGTCATCACAAACTAATAAACAGCTGAGTCTAAGACTTTCTACAACACTGACTTTCAACACCCAACAGAGACTACCCCAACATTATACAACTAGTGCAATTCTACACCCATACACCTTTTGTGCTTTTGTGTACAATTCTCTCAATAAAACCTGATATTTAAACTTATCTACTTGTCTCAGTCATTTGTCCAGTTGTCTGTTAATCGTATAAAACTTATAACTGTTCACAGGATTGATCCATCATCGGGGGTCACACAAAACCCCAATACACAGATGCAGTTTGCATATTCTACAGCCCCAGCCTACTGGGCTCTTTATTTATCTAATGGCCTCATATATATATATATTATATAAAACCAGCATATACATGTGTGTGTGTGTGTGTGTGTGTATTATATGAAATATATATATATTATATATGTGTATAATGTGTATATATATATATATATGTGTGTATATTGGTCTAATGAGTAGATTGTTCATCAATGGTCCAGCAGACCGAGGTTCAATCCCAGGTCGCCTTATACCAAAGACTCAAAAAATGGTACTTGATGCCACCTTGCTTAACACTCAGCATTATAATGTAAGGATCAAGGGTAAAGTGGAACAATCCAGGGAAAGGAGTAGCACTCTCCCCAATACCTCACTGTAGTAACTATTGAAAGGAGAGCCTTTGGGTCACCCTCAACTAATGTCACCAACTTTACTTACTATAATATATATATGTGTATATATATATATATATATATGTTTGATCAAATAATAAAGACACATTTTGTCTATATAATTTTATTAAAATCCTTTCAAGTTTCCTGATAAGTGTTTTGGCCGGTTGGAATTGGTGGATGAATTTACCAAAATTGTCCCAAGCACTCTCAGACCTTTCATAGGCCATCATCAGGGATCGCTTGCATGTATAGAGTGTTTTTTTAAAGAGATTTTTAAGTTTTTTAAGATTACAAGATTACGTAAATGCTGAGTTGAATAAAATTGAGATGCTGATGAATTTAAAAAACAGAACACTATCAATGGAAATAGAATATTATCAAGAAATATAGAATATTTAAGAAAAAAAAACTAAAGGCATTTCAAAATGTAGTTGCTATTTTCAAAATTAATTCTAATCATTCTAGTTTTTTTTTTTTTTTATATGTAGGGCTTCTAGGATTTGTAATCATAGATTATTAATTTCATGTCCTATTATTGTGGTGTTTTGAACTAGAATTTTTTGAAATTGGAATTTGGGAATAGAATGGGTTTTAAGATATAAGGCTATGGAGCTAGAATCATTAAGGTGCATTGTAAGCCATCTAGAAAGAGTTGTAATGGTAAGACCAACATATAAATTATTTTTGTTGGAGACAGTGTTCCAAGGGAAAGCACTCAGGACAATTTTGGTAAATTCATCCACCAATTCCAACCTGAAACGAAGACACTAATCAAGAAACTTGAAAGGACCTAAATGAAATTATATAGACAAAATGTGTCTTTAATCAAGACTGCTGCCCATCTACACTTATATATGTATATATATGTGTATATATATATATATATATATATATATATATTGTATGCCAAGTGTATCTCTGCAGAGAGGTAAGACCCCTCCCCGGTGAATGTCCGAGATATGACACTAAACCATCTTTACCCAGTCAGCTGGCAATTTTAAATGTCTGTACAAAAAAGCCTGGAAGCTTATTGAATGCACTACATAGGTTTGTTCACACTGTCAGAATCATAAAATAGGTATAAAACTAAAATAAATAAATAAATATTATATATATAATATTTCGAATATAAGCTTTTTAGCTTTTCTGTTTTTATATTGAGCTATTGAAACTGTGTTATCACCCCTGGTTGGCGGCTGATGAGGGCAGGGTATCACACATGCTTTTACTCATTGTATGATGAAAATATATTATATATATAATATTTCAAATATAAGCTTTTTAGCTTTTCTGTTTTCATATTGAGGTCTTTTATGATTCATTATAAAATTATCAAAGTTATTGATTTTGTTCTTTCATTTATACTTCATTGATACTCATGTGTGCGTGTGTGTGATTTCATGTTTATCATCATAAGAAATGGACTCATTGAGTCAAGATCAAATCATATACGAAACTGTTTGTATTCCACTTTGCATAGATGTTCTAGGTAAAGTTATGACTGTTGCATATTGCCCCTGGCCAAGCTGTCAAAATAGGAAATGCACCTGTGTAAATAACAAGTGCATCCGGTCGAGGAATATCAGGATATAACCTTGACCATGGACAGGTTGAATGAGTGCGATTTGTGATGCCCCACAAGAAGAAGGTGGGCATCGAACAATTATATAACTCAGTGCACAGGAAGTTCAATCAGTTGGAGATAAGATGCGGTAGAGAAGACTAGCACCCAGCAGAGGGGTCCCTCAGGCCCCCGATTGAGCAGTTGCAGTTGGAGAGAAGATGCTGGAATGAGGAACATGTTCCAGAGAGGCTGGGCCCCCATGCCCCCGGTTGAGCAACTCAGGAGAACGGGAAAGAACGCTGTTATGGCCATAAGAGTGGGGGGTCAATATGTTGCAGTTCTGTTTGGTCTCCAACTTCCTCTCACAGTAAAACCTTTAGTAACCCTTTCGAACCCTTTCAAATAAAGTAAGAGGTATATTTTTCTATAGAACTGTGTCACTCGTCTTTATTGTGTTGTTGTTATGATTCTGCATACAGATGTTATTGTATTATGTGGCTATACAACATGACCCCTTCTCTTCTCCCTTCAACTATAAATAGACAGGGCTCTTTAGCCTCGGTATGACAACTGAACAAAGAGAAGGAAAAACTCTGAATTCAAAACCTGAGTGTATTATTCAGAAGATCTGCGACACTCTGGAGTTCCATTCTTCTGTCATCAGTTCATCCAAAATGTGTGACTGGATCTGGACAAGCTTTCATCATGATAAACAAAATCATCTGTGCTAGCAGTCTAGCAGTTCACTTCCTAAAAAGAACTGATGGGCACTTATACATCATCTTCACCCCTATACACGCACATAAGTATACAGGGTGCAGCAGCAATACCTGTGTGGTATAAGTGACTTAAGCAAGTGGTATTGGTAGCTCAATCAAGCTAATATCTTACCATTTTTTTTTCAGATATGATCAGTTAAAATTGTTGCTTGGACTGGTGCACATTGCGCATTTGCTGGTGAAATATTTTTTAGACTGATGATTCTGGAATTGCTTCACAGTTTTTTGTGCTTGTTTGATGTTACATCAGAATGATATTGTTCCATATAGAAAATCAACATTGCTATAGGTTATATATATATATGAGAGGGAAGGAAATAAATTAATCAGAATATATGTGGGAAAAAGGTAAATTGTCAAAAGATAAATATTTGGTGTAGATGATGATTTAATAATTTATTTATTCATTCATTAATTTTTGCCAAGGCGTCTTGACTTTGAAATTTTCCCACATACAAAAGCATTCCATAAAAAATTATCTTAATTATGAGAATGAAATAAAATAATCATAATAGAAAAATTTTTCATGCAAGTCCACGGTCGTCATCATGACTAAATGTTTTGGTTTTATGAAAATGAGTAACACAGGGAACAGCTCAAGAAGAAGCTAGATGGCAATTACACAAGAATGTTGCGAGCAATATTGAACAAGTCTTGGTGGCAAAACCTCACAAGGCACCAACTATATGGCCACCTGCCTCCCATCACGAAAACTATCCAAGTTAGACAAACCAGACATGCAGGACACTGCTGGAGAAGCAAGGACGAACTCATAAGTGATGTACTCCTATGGACCCCCACATATGGCCGAGCAAAAGCAAGACAACCAGCTCGAACATACATACAGCAGCTATGTGAGGATATGGGATGTAGCCCTGAAGACCTGCCAGAGGCGATGAACGATAGGGAGAAGTGGCGAGAGAAGGTCAGGGATATCCGTGCTAGCGGCATGACATGATGATGATGATGACATCATGAGATGGAATCTTTTTTGAAAAAAAGGCAACATCATTTTTGATTTGAGAACAAATTCTTTACAGTTTACAAATTTAAATGTCTAGAAAAAAACTAGTGCTATAGATAAAATAAGTTTATCATGGAATGCTTTTGTATGCAGGCCAATTTTGTAGTTGAAATGCATTTGGAAAAATAGATAAATAAATAAATGATAAATAAATGAATCATCAACTACACCACCGGGTCATTGGTCTAATGAGTAGAGTGTTTGCCAATGGCCCAGAAGACCGGGGTTCAATCCCAGGTCGAATCATACCAGACTCAAAAAATGGTACTTGATGCCACCTTGCTTAACACTCAGCTTTATAAGGTAAGGATCAAGGGTAAAGTGGAGCAATCCAGGGAAAGGAGTAGCGTCCTCTCCTACACCTTTGTTTAGTAGCTATTGAAAAGGGAGCTTCTGGGTCACCCTTGACTAAGGTTGCCAACTTCACTTATATATATATATATATATATATATTCGAACACCGAGGCCAGGGCTCCAACCTCAGCAGGACGCGCCCCTTTTTTACCCGCGCGAAGAGCGATGCGGTTTATGGATCTGGTTTGAGTACTAGTCATGGTTATCTTTCGATGGCTGTTTTTGTTCTCATCTATAGAAGCCACTCTTATAGATGAGCAGCAGTAGTTCCCCGATCGAACTGGCAATCTTGAGCGTTAAGCCGCAAGACTCACACGTACAGCATGCTGCTTCCCATGTGTACGCGGTAGTAATAAAAATAAAAAAAAATAAATAAATTAAAAAAAAAAAAAAAAAAAAAAAATTCCTCTTTTTTTTATCTTAAGTTTTAACTTAGTTAAAGTCCAGGACTGCTGGATGTTAAAATTCAAAGAAATTTTGTGGTATATTTCATGGTTATCTAGTGGTGGACAGACAGAGAGAGAGAGAGAGAGAGAGAGAGAAAGAAAGAGAGAGAGAAAGAAAGAGAGAGGAGGAGTCAACTCTTTTATGGCTTTCGTCTTTAGCACGTGTTAGACTACATTTGAGGTGTTTTGGATTTTTTTTTTTTTTTTCTTTTTCCTTTCTTCTCAGGGGGGGGGGGCAATTTTGGGGGTTTTCGTTAGCAAATTTAGAAGTTCGCCTTCCAAAAGTAAAGTTTTCCTGAAAATTAAATCGCATAAGTCTTCATTCTTCATTTAAACAACACAATAATACAGCTGAGATTTAAGACATTACTATTTTAAATCAAATGTGCATTTTTAAATGAATAGTTTAGTAGAACAAATTTACTGACCTCTGTGAAAAAACTTCTGGAAACGGAATCACTTCCAAACGTATGCATACTATTTCAACAAATGAAGGATTAAATTATTACTAATTTTAGTATTTATATTAAAGGTTCCACTCCTATATCATGGTCAACTGGTGGTGGACAGAGAGAGAGAGAGAGAGAGACACAGAGAGAGAGAGAGAAAGAAAGAGAGAGGAGGAGTCAACTCTTTTATGGCTTTCGTCTTTAGCACGTGTTAGACTACATTTGAGGTGTTTTGGATTTTTTTTTTTTTTTTTTTTTTTTACTAAAATGCAAACAAACAATACAGATAGCGACATTTAACGTGAGAACCCTAAATAGAATAGGTCAACTAGCAGAGCTAACTGCATCAGCCGTAGAACATAAGATAGATATAATTTGCATACAAGAGCACCGATACACGCACACCGAAGATATCAAGTATCACGAAACTGGAAATGGATGGATGCTGGTGACTGTATCGGCATGGAAAAACTCTGTCAATGCATCGGTAGGAGGGGTGGGAATACTTCTAGGACCGAGAGCGTTAAAAACACTGAACAGCATTGAGAGAATACAACCTAGGATGATGACCGCAACGTTTAATGGCAACCCCAAAGCAACAATTATCTCCTGCTACAGCCCTACCAATGTTAGCGAAGAAAACGAAATAGCCACCTTCTACGAAGATCTATCCTCCCTAGTACGTAGCATTCCGAAACACAACCTGCTAGTCATTGGCGGAGATATGAATGCACAAATCGGGAAAAACAGACACAACAAATACAGCCTACACTACACGTCTAACAGGAATGGACAGCATTTAATAGATTTCATGATAGAAAATAGATTAACCTGCCTCAATACAAACTTTCAAAAAAGGGAGGGGAAATTATGGACCTACACATACGCAAATAAGAGTAAAGCACAGATAGACTACGTCCTTATAAACAGGAAATGGAGAAACAGTGCGATGAATTGCGAGGCATACTCCTCCTTCGAGGGTGTGTCCTCCGATCATCGAATAGTTACGGCCAAAGTACGACTAAGCCTAAGAAAAAACGCCACACGTAAAGCCACGACCAAGCACTATGACTGGGCCCTACTCAACAACAGAGATATTAGAGACAAATATGCATTAGAATTAAGAAACAGATTCGAAGCACTTCAAGAGAAGGTAGAAATAGGCACCCCAAATGACGAATATGAAAATTTTGTAGAAGCGCACCTGGAGGCGGCAGAAAAGTGTATTCCAACAAAACCTAGAACTAAATATAGAGTCCCTTGGGAAACGCTAGCGGCTAGAGAAAAACGTGCACTTGTGAAGACTGCCTCCAAAAACTATCAACAGAACCCAACAAATACAAATGCACGAGAACTAGAAAAGGCGCAACATCAATTAACAGGAATATACCTAAAAGAACAGGCAGAATACGTACAAAATCAGATAGATAAGATTAGAGACTCGGTGGAAGATAGGCAATCCAGGATAGCCTGGCAAACAATAAACGAAGTAAGTGGAAGAAAGAGCACAGCCAAAGCAAAATTGAAAGCTGCAAGCCAACAAGAAAGAATAAAACTGTGGGAACAGCATTTCAAAAATCTACTAGGAAACCCACCGGAAATAACGGATGAACCGATCACCAGAATTATTAGTAAGCAATTAGACGTAAAACTAGGTCCTTTCACCAAAGAAGAACTCGACACGGTTCTCAGAAGAATTAAAAATAGGAAAGCGGCGGGGCTAGACGAGATCCCCCCAGAAGTGTGGAAGACGAGACAATTCGACGATATACTGCTCCGGCAATGCAACGCAGTCTATAGTCAAAATAGGATAGAACGATGGACGAAGGGATGCATCCTTCCATTCCCTAAAAAAGGCGACCTCGGACTAGCCAAGAACTACCGAGGGATAACACTTACATCCATAGCAGCCAAAATCTACAATGCCCTACTACGAAACCGCATAGAACCCAAAATGGAAAACATCCTTAGGAAAAACCAAAATGGCTTCCGGAGAAATAGATCCACAACCTCACAAATACTGACCATCCGTAGAATCCTGGAAGGCGTTCGGGCAAAAAACTTACAGGCGACATTACTATTTGTCGACTTTACCAAGGCCTTCGATTCCATACACAGAGGGAAGATGGAGCAAATCCTACTAGCTTACGGCCTACCAAAAGAAACCGTAGCAGCGATAATGATTCTCTACAGAAACACCAAAGTAAAAGTACGTTCACCAGATGGAGACACGGAATACTTCGACATTGTTGCAGGAGTACTACAAGGAGACACACTAGCCCCGTACCTCTTTATCATCTGTCTAGACTATGTGCTTAGGACTTCGATCGACAAAATCAGAGAAAATGGCTTTGAGCTGACTAAGAGAAGAAGCAAAAGGTACCCCGCAAAAACAATCACGGACGCCGACTACGCTGATGACTTGGCGTTACTAGCGAATACGCCTAATCAAGCAGAGACACTACTACATAGTCTGGAACGAGCTGCAGCCGGCATTGGCCTACATGTCAATGCAAACAAAACCGAATATATGTGTTACAACCAAACAGGCAACATTGCCACACTAGACGGAGCCTCTCTGAAACTAGTCGACAAATTCACCTACCTAGGAAGCAGCGTCTCATCAACCGAGAAGGACATCGACACACGACTGACGAAGGCATGGACAGCTATCGATAGGCTCTCGATCATATGGAAGTCGGACCTAACAGATAAAATGAAACGCAGTTTCTTCCAGGCAGCGGTTGTGTCGATACTGCTATATGGATGCACCACATGGACGCTTACGAAGCGGCTGGAGAGGAGGCTGGACGGAAATTACACAAGAATGTTGAGAGCAGTATTAAACAAGTCCTGGCGACAACACCCCACGAGACTCCAACTATACGGACACTTGCCCCCCATCACAAAAACTATACAAGTTCGACGAACCAGACACGCGGGACACTGCTGGAGAAGCAAGGACGAGCTCATAAGCGATGTACTCCTGTGGACCCCCACTCATGGATGTGCAAGTGTGGGACGACCAGCACGAACTTACATACAGCAGCTATGTGAGGACACGGGTTGTAATCCTGAAGACCTGCCGGAGGCGATGAGTGATAGGGAGAAATGGCGAGAGACGGTCAGGGATATCCGCGCTGACGGCGCGACATGATGATGATGATATATATATAGGTTAGAGAAGAAAGTCTTGTTGGCAGTAAATGTAATGTACAAGGCAACCATTTTCCCATTGGAAAACAGAAAGGACATAAAAATATTGGCTTTGCACCATTAGTTAGATGGAATTTTATAAAACAATCAACCACCCCAAGTAATTTCAAAAGTAAATGTAATCTCTGTTTAGAAGAAAAAATTAGTATTATTGAATATAGAAATACCAGTAAATTACTAAATCAAAGAAATAAATAGATATTTAAATGTTGCCATAAAAATAGTTATAAGCTTATGTAAAATGACTTTAGTTTTAATTTTCTTTTATATATATACTTTTTAATTTAATTAAATTTAATGTACTTTGGATTTGAGTATATATGTTTTAAGATATGATCTAAATTAATTCTTATATTTTAAACATGTGGTTTTATTCATTAAAATTATGTAATAAGTGCTATAGGGTATAGTTTTTTGTATTGATTACAGAGTACATATTATGAATGATATTTTTGTTATAATGTTGTCGTACATAGTAATAATTATTAATATTAATTAGAATGACTTGTTATTGGCATTAATTATTAATTGTTAATTATTGATATCCAGTAATAACATATTGTGGTAGTTGTTGATATTTGTTATTGTTTTTGTTATCATTGATGTTATTAATACTTATAATGATAATGAGTTGATGATTAGTTTATAATATTAAAAGGTTTGATGATTGGTAGTAATAATTGTAATACTAATTATGACAAATTACAATTCAAAATATAACTATTAAAATACAATTTTTATTATTCTTATAAAAAAATCATACCAAGTATTATAGATGATACCATATAAGAATTATCATCATAATTGTGATGATAATTCTTATATGATATCATCTATAATACTTGGTATGATTTTTTATAAGAATAATAAAAATTGTATTTTAATAGTTATATTTTGAATTGTAATTTGTCATAATTTATAGTATTTGATGATAAATAATTATTATTTATTAATTCAAGGATTTGAAATTTAGTAATAATATGAATAATATTATGATAATGTGTAAGCTATAATTGTAACCTTGAAGATATATAATAAGTTGTGTTTGTAATTTTAGATAATAGTTTTAACAGTAACTGGTATAATTTTTAGTTTTACTTTATTAAGGTGATCAATTATATTGAATAGTATAAAAATATTGGTTTGACAATTTTAGTTTTTTTTGATAAAATAATGTAGAATATAATATTTTGCAATATAATATAATTTTGTTAAGAGGTTATTAATTCCCATGTAAGTTGATTATAGTAGATAATTTTCTCTCCCCAAATTCATTTATTCTTTTATTTTTTTCTTTTCATTTCCTACATTTGGATTGAAAAGTTTGTTTGCCTTTATATAAAAATGAGGTGAAAAGGAAAGAGGAGTCAACAATTGATACACCTTGATACAGGAATTGAATGTCACTTATCAGCCAAACAGGAAAAACAAATAGTCTGGTCTTTATAGAAAAAAAAATGATGAAATTTGAGTTCGGGAGATAGGATGGCCGGAATTTTGTGGGTTTTTATAAATTCTCATAAGAAATTTCTCATTATTTCTTTAACAAAAGATACAGATCTAACATTTTTTTTAAATTTAGGGTCTGCTGAAATAAATATTTTTACAAAAAAATATGAATAATTTTTAAAGGTTTTTCTTTTTATATATCAGTTTCTTTGATTAATGGCATATCAACCTTCATGGGTTATTTAATGATAAAGCCATCATAATTGAAAAAAGTAGTGGTATTTTTTTAACTCTTACCTGGTGGGGGAGGGGATAAGGAAGTTTATACCTTTCCTAAGAGTATTAGTTAGAAAGTGAATGTAATAACACAACTAGACTTTAAACCAGCTTAACTATGATGTTGCAGTCCAGCACATTAGCTACAAATGACTTTTTCTACTGACTACTGTTCCTGGAATTTTTTCTTTACTAACGCAGGCTCATAGTGGCAAACTCATTTTTAGCCAATTTGTCAAATTTTTTTCATTGAAATATGCTTCTGCATATACACCACACATACAACTGTAAATTTCACATGGTTTGCACTCCTCAGCCACCAAAAATTTGATGACAGACCACTGTTCAAGCCTGGAGCAATCTGTTTAACTTGCCACCATGTTGAATAACCTCAAAATAAATATTTTTACAAGAATAAGGAAATTTTTGCTCTAAACTAATTTCAAATCATGCAAAGTTTACATCTATAGAAAAGAATTTTGATTGAAAAATTATTTTGCCTTTTTCAAAAAAATTCCTGCTATTCATTAAATGACCCTTATATATATATATATATATATATATATATGTAGAGGTACGAGCGTAGCACGTCGCGATCACGGAGGCGGCTTGGCTCTTTCAGAGTCAAGCCAGGGTTACTGTCGGAGCTGATATGATGCAGAAATAACCCGAAATCAGCAATGAAGACAGCACATCACTGAAGACCTCCCTGATGCATGTAAGATGTATGATTGAAATATATATATAAGGATCATTCAAAAACTTCTAAGTCTCACCCAAATTTTATATTTGTGAGACATCCTTCATCTTTGTATGGACCTCACCTGCATAGAAATTAAGACAAAAATCTGTATTACTTTTTAAATTTTTTAAGTGGTTGTGTGTTGCCACAATATAAATGTTCTTTCTGTGTTGTTGTTTTTATCTGACTCCATTTTGGTTTCTTGATCTTACCCGATGTTATTTTGCTGATTTGATTTCTTGGTTTATGAAGGCTGTACAGGAATTACAGGGAAAGAAGACAAGAAAAGAAGATAGGAGGCCAAGATATCTTTTATATTTTGACATTATTTCTGGGTTCAACAACTATTCTGTGGGTCAGGAAATCATTCCTGAATCCAAATGAAATGGTTGCATCTCCCAGACAAGGTGTTAAAACGTGTTGGTTGCTTTTGAGTAGATATGTCTATTATTTGGCATTTTCAGTTGTAGTTGTTTAGTCCATTATATGGTGTCTTAGTTGTGATTTTGATGAGTTCATTATTTGATGTTTTTAGCCGTGGGTCGTTGGTAAAAGAGATGGCAGCTACTAGTGGAAAGGTTAACCATCGTACCACCTAAAGACGGACATGTGGGGCATTCCACGGATAGCAAGAAAGATTTTAGTGTTGTCACTTCGCCAGTCACTGCTGAAAGAGGCCAGGGTTATTTCTTTTGCTGAGAGTTCCATTTTTTGCACATGCATTGCCCCTTTTCCGGTCAGAGACTTTTGGGAGTTTCTGGATTTTTTAATATTTATTTTTCATTTGATTTTAATTTTATTCTAATCTTCTTTTTCTATCCACTACAAATCTTAGAACTTATATATGTAGAGAGAGACAGTATAATACAGAAATTGAAAACATATTGTAACTAATAGTTTCATATAAAAGTCTATCCCAGATATCAAGCTCTCTCTCTCTCAATAGATACCACAAAATTTGAATATATTAATGATATATATATATGTGTGTGTGTGTGTGTGTGTGTGTGTGTGTGTGTGTGTGTGTATTATTTGGTCCAGTTAAACCGGAGTTGAGAGTAATTCCATCAGGACAAAAAAAAACATTCAACAGTGAACATTTAAATTTTCCTGGCAAAGACCTCAATGTAACTGACATTACAGAGCAATAATTTCTTTAAGAAAAAACAAAAACTGGTCACATTAGGATTATAAATTTATTTCCATCCTATTATGGGTTTTGATATAAATCAAAAACACCAAAAAAAATAACAAGACTTCTTCAGATCTAATAGATGAAATAATTAAGAATAGACACAGGAAAGAATGGTGGGAGGGGTTAGAAGAGGGGTGAAGAGTTTTCTCCTCATTTGGCCCACTTCCATTTTTTTTTTTTGCCGGTTGGAATTATAGTAAATTAATTTTTTTACTTTTTTATTTTTTAAAATCTAAATACATTTCAACTTAAAACTCCAGGTTTAATTCTGATTTAGAGAAATACAACTTTCTTTAATAACCTTACATAAGGATACAGTAATACTTATATTGAATTAAATTCAAAATTTAAAATTAAGATTTTAAATTCAAATTTTATTTTCGCGCCTATTAATTCAGTTACCCTTCCATTGAAGAGTATGTACACATCACATGGTTTTTTCTCATCTTTTTTATTTTGTTTTATTTTTATTCATTTACCTTAAATCTCAAATTAATCTTATGTTTTTTTATTTAAGTATTATCCATGATAATTTGTCTATAGTTTAAATTTATTCCTATGTCTACATCTAGCTATTAATTTGCATCTGTGATTTAATAATTTTTCTGGGTTGGGGCATATCATTGTTTGTATTTTTCCCTCTAGGCATATCATTATTTGTATTTTTTCCTCAAGGTCTTTTTTTTTTGGTGTTTTTGATTTATATCAAAACCCATAACAGGATGGAAATAAATTTATAATCCTAATGTGAGCTGTTTTTGTTTTTTCTTAAAGAAGTATGCATATATATATAGGTGTGTTGGGGGGATATGTATCC
This sequence comes from Sepioteuthis lessoniana, assembly GCA_963585895.1. Taxonomy (NCBI): domain Eukaryota; kingdom Metazoa; phylum Mollusca; class Cephalopoda; order Myopsida; family Loliginidae; genus Sepioteuthis; species Sepioteuthis lessoniana. Next base: position 41,040 of record CAUZXS010002497.1, on the reverse strand, counting down.
AACCCTTCTGCTATGGGCAGAACTAACCTTGCAATTTTTAAACAAAGCAAACATTGTTTGAATTTAGAGTTTCTTTGCTAGGATTGGTTGCAGAACCAAAGCAAAAGAACTCTACTATCTATCCAAAGTTGGGATGAGAAAAAAATTAATTCATGCTTTTCCTAAGGGCATTAGCACTAAGGGAAACATAAACAGTCTCATCCAGGATTTGAAATCAGGTGACCAATTCCATTTTGTACCATGATAACCATTATGATGTGTATCTCCATATATATATATATGTGTGTGTGTGTGTGTGTGTGTGTGTGTGTGTGTGTGTGTGTGTGTGTGTACATATATACATGTAGGGATTAATAAAAAAAGAAATTCAAAAATGAAATAAATAAATTCAAAAAGTAAGTTTCCCAGAAGGCCTCTGACAGGAAGTGAAATCCACACATCCCTGAAGGGATGGACTTCCTGGCACCAAAAGAGAAATCCTCTCTGTTAAGCAATGACCACTTCAACTGGAAAGTCCCTTTTCTCTCACCTGCTAGTAGTGAGCATGTGTGCTGATTGGGTCACAGGGCCTGATAGTCAACTTTGTCTTCTGCAAACAAACCGCTGTTGCCAAACATACCTCACTGAAGACAATAACTGGACAAATGATAAACTTTAAACTTATAACCCACTAAAAATGATTAATATATTTCAACACCTTGTCTGGAAAATGCGACTACTTCTTCTGGTTCAGGAAAACATTCCTTGCCACAGAATAGTCATGAACCTCAAAATAAAGTTTTGAGTTAAAAGCTATCCTCATCTCTTTTTTTGCATCCTTAATTCTCTTACTGCCTTCCACAGACAAAGAAAACAACAAGTGAATGAAGTAAGAAGAAGAAAAAGGTGTCAGATATGAAACTCATGATCACCCCAATAGACCTCAACAACTGATGACCTACAACTACACCAGTAACAAATAAATACCAAATCTTCTCAGCCCCATATATATATGTATATATATATGTATATATACATAAAGTAAAAGTAAAGTTGGCGACCATAGTCGAGGGTGAGCAGAAGGCTCCTTTTTCAATAGCTATTACACCGGGGTGTAGGGGAGGGCACTACTCCTTTTCCAGGATTGCTCCACTTTATCATTGATATGTACCTTATATTGCTGAGTGTTAAACAAGGAGGTATCAAGTACCATTTTTAAAGTCTTTGGTATGACGTGACCTAGGATTGAACACTATAAGTATATATATATATATATATATATATATACTTATATATGTGGGGATTAATGGAAATGGAATTGGTCACCTGATTTTAATTTATTTATATAACATATTTTTCCCTTACATCTTCATCTGTGTGAGTGGGTGTGTGAGTATATATATATATATATATACTCACACACCCACACACACAGATGAAGATGTAAGGGAAAAATATGTTATATAAATAAATTGGTAATTTCAACAACTTAGTTTTCATTTTTTGGGTGTCTTTCTGAACAACATTGTTGGATATCAGTATTAGGATTACTTATCATCTACTCATTCATACATACTTTTTCATTTTATCAGTTAATTCAAATTTGACATCATTGAATTAATTTTTTATAGCTGAACTAAATTATGTTAGTTAGAATACAACAAAGGATATTAAGACGAGGTTGCATTTTGATTTAGTATTTCCTTAATTTGATGGAAAACCAATAAAGTCTTGAGGTATAGTAAGATACTACTGGGGTGCTCTGGGTTAGTGATAATGATTCTTTGACCCTGAAATCATGATTAGCTTGAGAGTCATTTATTTGATGAAAGCTTTGTTAATGACTAGATACCAGACATTGGCATAATGGTTAGAATGTTTGCCAATGGCCCGGGAGACCTTGGTTCAATCCCAGGTTGAGTCATACCAAAGACTCAGAAAATGTTACTTGATGCTACTTTGCTTAACACTCAGCATTATAGGGTAAGGATCAAGGATAAAGTTGAGCAATCCAGGGAAAGGATTGGTGCTCTCCCCTACACTCTGGTGTTGTAGCTATTGAAAAGGGAGCCTTCAGGTCACCCTCGATTATGGTCGCCAACTTTACTTACTTTTACTTTGTTAATGGTATAACTATTTTGTTTTATTTTGTAACATAAGTATACAACATTATCTTCCTCGTACTTCTGAGAATTGAATGAGAAGTGAAAAAAAAGACAATAAAAATTAAATGATTAAAATGCAAAAGTAACAGTTTCCCAGGAAGCCACTGACAGGAGGTAAAATCAGTGCATGCGTAAAAAGAAAGGCTTCCTGACACCAAAGAGGAACACTCCCTCAGAAGCTTTCATCACTTTGGCTAAGACAGACACAACTTTTCTCTTGGCTGCTAGTAGGGAGTGCACAAGCTGGCAAAATCCCAAGGCCTTGCAGTGACCTGCGTCTTCTGCTAGTAGCAGTGAGACACACAACAGACCCTCAAACTTATAATTTACCAAAGATGAGTTCATAATATTCTTCAATACCTTGTTTGGGAGAGCAAGACTGTTTCTATTGGTTCAGGAAAACATTCTTCACTACAGAATAGTCATAAACCCCAAAAATAATATTTAATTCTTAAGGTATCCTTATCATTTTCCTTCTGTCCTTAATTCTCTTGCCGCTTCAACCAACAAAAAATAAGATAACAAATGAATGGGAGTGGGAAGAAGAAGGAGGAGTCAGTTACCAAATTTCAGAATTTCCAAACAATTCGCCACAACCCAAAAAACTTTATTATACCCCCATAAATGACGCTAGAAAAAAGCAGAGACTACAAGGAAAAAAGCACAAAATCGCAACCACATAACAATGAAATAGGATATGGACTTAAAATTTAAGTATAATGTAGTCCTATCAGAAAACAGTGCAGAGCTATCTCAATATGATTAATTACCTATGCCAATAACAGTGAAAATCACATACTAAGAGTGTAAATTGATAGAAGGAATCTGGTGTCAGAATTTCACCCCTGCACATATTCCCAGATATTTTATCCGATAGTTTCTAAAAATTCCCTCTTAACTTCTTTTTCTTACCATCATATCTGAATTTATCCAATTCAATCATAAAAGTTTTTATGCTACTGCTGTTTTTGATCTGATTAGACAATTCGTTCCAAAAATATATTGCTCTATAAGTAAAAAATGTAGGCATGAAAAACCCTCAGACAGATTGACATGCCATTAAAATCTGTGAATGAACCTCTTTTTCTACCCAATACCCTTTTCACTGACACACAATCAATTGTCACAACAGAAACAATTCAACATATGAAAACTTAAAAATCCATTCATAAAGTGACAATTTCTCTTATGTTTAATTCTCACAGATACAAGCACATACGTCTTTATTGTCCAACAACCATATTAATATCATCAGACCTTCTTAATTTCTTCTGACTTTGACACAAAAGTTCTGCCAGAAGAGACAATGTTTCCAGTAAAATTATTTGTTCTTTGTTCATGTTCAGCTGAGTCAACTGAGGCTGTAGAATACAACAACTAAGTCTTTGCAGACAGGTAACCACCCACTACCACCAACAAGTGTCCTGGATATTATACTAAACCATCCAACGGTGAGTCTCCCCGACCTGGAGCTATGAAGAATATGGAGCACCCTTTCATTACCATTACTCCTAGCTCCACACAGACAAGGAATGGGGGGGTGTCCTCATGGTGTAATGGTTAAAGCATGGGACTGCAGAATCATAGTAAGCAAGTTTGTACTTCAGTCGCGCTATTATGTTCACTTTCGGGCAAATACCATTAGGAAAGGTATGAACCCCCTTATCCTCCCAGCTATGGGTTAAATAGTACCACTACTGTTCTTCTAGGAGAATGGCTTTGGCATTAAATAACCTACAAAGGTTGATATGCCTTTAAACAAAGAAACCAAACCAGACAAGGAATGGAACAAATAGAAATATTTAATCATTTTTAATACTTGAAACCATTTAACTATGTGCCAACAAATGGCTGTTAATTTGAATTTTTTAGTATTACATAGCAATACTTGGAACCAATTAACTGTGTGCAAAGGAATAAATAATGTTCAAGAGAATTACTAGTTTTAAATAGCAATACTTGAAACTATTTAACTGTGCGCAAAGGAAACTATTAGTTGTAGTGAAATAGTAAACACCGGAACACAAGCGGAAGAAGTTGGGAGTGAGCATGTGCACAGCAAGACAACAGCATTGTAGTAGCAATTACTAGAGATCCAGCGTTGACTCACTAGTAAAGAAAAATATCTGGAGGGTGTACTGTGAAAACTATGAAGTGGTGTTTGGTGAAACAATACAAAACTTCTTTTTGATTCATTAGTATTAGATAAAAATACTTGAAAACATTCAAATATGTACAAATAAAATTAGTAATGTTGGTTAGCAATACTTGAAACCATTTAACTGTTAAACATTTAAAAATAACATTACAGACAAACAATTCATTTACAAATCATAAATATATATATATATATATATATATATATATATATATATATATATATATATATATATGAGGAACCTTCAATAAGTTTCCAGACTTTTTTTGTACAGGCATTTAAAATTGTTGTAGACTCTTGAAAATTCACTATGTTATTGCTATACATCTTATGAGATGACTGACCAATTTTTATGATTTCAAGTTCAAATGAACAGCTACAGCAGAAATTGGAATACACCTTACTAAAGCCTGATTATTACAGCTGGTGAATTTCAAAAATGCAATCTAGACATGAGGTAACTTTAGATGAACGATATACAATAAAATTCTATTTTAAACTTGGTAAAAGTGCCACAGAAATGTATGGAATGCTTCAGACTGCTTTTCGAGCATCTTGCATGAATCGAGCATCAGTTTTTGAGTGGCATAAGAGATGCAAGGAAGGCAAGGAGTCTGTGATGGATGATGAGAGGTGTGGGAGGAGTAAGGAAGTCAGGATACCAGAGTTGATTGACCAAATAAAGATTTTCGTGGATAAGGACCGTCGTATGTCTATAGAGACAATAACTAAACAGTTTGATGTCAGTGTGGGAACTGTATACACAATTATTCGCGAGGAACTGAAGATGCGGAAGACTGGCATGAAGTTTGTCCCAAGGGTGCTCAGAGAAGATCAGAATCAAAGATGTTGTCATGACAGCAGGAAAATGGTCGAGCTGATCATTTCAGATCCCACAGTTTTTGATGCTCTGGTGACCTGTGATGAAAGCTGGATCTACTGCTATGACCCAGAGACCAAGAGACAGAGTTGCCAGTGGAAGCATGCTGGCTCTCCCAAACCCAAGAAGGCCAGACAGAGCAAATCCACCCACAAACTTTTGATGATCCCTTTTTTTGACAGCCCTGGAATGATCTACATGCACTGGGTTCCCACTTGACAGACCATCAACACGGAATACTATGTTGATGGTTTAAGGGAGTTCAGCAAGAGATTCCATCAAAAGAGGCCAGCACTCTTCAAATCAGGTCAATGGCATTTCCACTAGGACAATGCACCAGTCCACAACTCCATCCTTGTCACAGACTATTCGACCAAGATGGGCATCAAGACATTTCCTCACCCTCCCTATAGTCCAGACCTTGCTCCCTGTGACTTTTGCTTATTCCCTAAGCTCAAGGAAAAACTTAGAGGCTGTCGTTATGAGAGAATTGAGGAGATGAAAGAGGCTGTGACAAAGGTCATTGACACGCTCACACACAAGGACTTCTATGGGGCCTTCCAAAAGTTGTTGGAACAGTACAAGTGCATTGCAGCTGGAGGAGATTACTTCAAAGGTGACTTGAGTTTCATGTGTGTACTATCAATAAAAGTGCCCATACAAAAAAAGTCAGGAAAATTATTTAATGAGACTTGTATATATATATATATATATATAAACAGGATTCAGCATCAAATAACCTACAAGGTTGATATACCATAAAACTCAACGAAACAACCAACCATTTGTTCATGTTAATTTTAAGTTTTATAACTTGAAGTCATTTATGGGGTATAAAAAGGTTTTTGGTTGTGTGTTGTTGATGGAAAATTATGGCTTTTTTCTTCTTATCCTCATTCACTTATCTTCTTTTTGTTCTTTGAAGCTGCAAAGGAAGAAATGACAGGAATAAAAGTGGCTGGGATACTTTTAAACTCAATTTTTTTTTTTGCAGGGTTTACAATTATTTTGTGGTGTGGAATGTTTTCCTGAACAAGTAGAAATAACAGTGCTTCTTGGTCAAGACTTTAGAGGAATCTTAGGAATCATTTTGGCCAATTGTGAATCATCAGTATTGAGTATAAGGGTTTTGAGGGTCCATCATGTGTGTCTGTGGTCAGTTGATATGTTCACCTGATGCTGCTACAAGCAAGAGACAATGCACTACTCAGCCAGAGGCCTTGGCAAACGTGTGCTCCAACTGGCTATCAAGAGAAAAAGGAGCCGTCCATCACAGTTGAAGTATGTCAAGGCAACTGAGAAAAAATTTCTTTTTGGTGCCATAAGCACATTTTTCAGGTATGCACGAATTGCACTTCCTGTCAGAGGCCCCATGGGAAATAGTTATTTTTATATTTATTAATTTTATTTTGTGTTTATTTTATTTTTATTTTTATTTTTTTATGTAATTGGCTTTTTTTATTTCTTATTCAATCCCCACACATCATTTTATTCACATTATACTTTGATTTTAAATGTGTCAAAAATCCTAATTCCAAGAAACCTAAATGACAATTATCCAAACAAGTGTTGTATTGCAGAACCTCGAAAAAACCTAAAGATGAAGACAAGATGAAAATATAGTGAACTTCCCATCAAGAAAAGGAAAAAATCAGAAACATGGTCACAGAAAAATGCCATTCACTTTTTATTGGTGCTATAACCTCTCTTGGGTTCGGTCTCAAAAACAGAGAGACATTGAGTGATATTCTTGATTGATGTAGGAAAGATCCTATTGTTTTATAAAATGTAGCGCGTCCTCCATGAGGGAATAGGTTGTTTTGCTAACCCTAAAGTCACTCTCTATTGCTCTGCTACTTGATCATTGACTGAGTGACTGACTCTTCAAAAGCCCCCAAGTCTTACTTTTCTTGCACCTACTGCAAGAATTATTATATTTGACCTTGTAGCCAGGTTTACTGGTAGTGAAAAACAACAACTTCATTACACTTTCAAATTTCAAAATCTTATGAAGTTTGAATTTGATTCATGATATTATTATTAGTAATTCATAATATTATAGAATTACACCAATAGATTGAAATTATAATATTCACGAATATACTATAAATTAAACTTATAAAGTTTATTTAATTTTATTTTCACGGCAATTAACCAAGTAATTTTCTGTTTTTAATAACTGATCCACCCTGTTGGCAGGGTTTACAATATGCTGACTGTATCTTATGGGGTTTCAAGGTAATTTATGTTGTTGTTTGCTATCTGGCTCCATTCTGGGTTGTTCTATTCTTACCCCATGTTATCTTGCTGGTTAAACTTCTTGAATATGAAGGCTGTAAAGGAAATATATGAAAGAAGACAGGAAGAGAAGACATGAGGCCAAGACTTCTTATATATTTTGCCTTTATTTCTGGGTTCAACAACCATTCATTGGGTGAGGAAATTCTTCCTGAATACAAATGATATGGTTGTGTCTCCCAGACGAGGTGTTAAAAGGTGTTAATCGGTCTTGGGTATATATGTCCAAATTTGGTGTTTAAGTCGTTAACAATGTGTTAGATGCTTTTAGGGAGATATGTCTAAAGCCTGTATTTTTAGTTGTAGCTGTTAAGTCTGTTATATGGTGTCTTGATAGTGATTCTGACAAGTCCATTTTTTGGTGTTTTTAGTCGTGGGTCGTTCGTAAAAGAGACAGCTGCTACTAGTGGAAAGGTTAGCCAACGTGTTGTCAAGAGATGTATGCATGGTGCCTTCCACCAGTAGTAAGAAAGATTTAGGTGTTGTCACTCTACTAGTCATTGCTAATAGAGGACAGGCTTCTTTCTTTTGCCAAGAGGGTTCCTCATTTCCTGTCAGGGGCTTATGGGAGTTTCTGCATTTTTTGTATTTATTTTTAATCTAATTTTGTTTTATTTTCATTTTATTCATGTTTATCAATTCCCAGAATCTTCTGCAAAGGGGTAAGACCCTCTCTAAAAATGGGGTGTCCTGGGTATGACACTAAACTGCATCTGATGGTGAGGCTCCAGGTCTGGAGCTTGCAGGATTTACACTCCAATATTTTTTAAATGGCTGACGAGGACCACGTGGAGCAAAAAATCTAGAAAAATAGGATCCATCACTTACCTTTCTCTGAAACAAAAGTATTGGGGTGTCAGTAAATTAAACAGTTTCAGGAACCTGATTGGACAGAGTAGTCATGAGCCATTTTGATTTTGGCCAGCACAAAATAAATCTTGCATTTGGAGCCGGTCACGTGACATGATTACCTATATAGTCTATGACTTTGAAAGCTTTCGCTCTCTCATGTCTGACTCTCAGCTTGACACTATCTCATTCATTGCTCTCCCATCTAGCAACACCTATTTTCAGACAACTTGACAATTCTCACTGTCTCATGTGTTCATACAGCCTCAGACATTTTGCCACATACTGTTTTTGCCTCACTACAATATTCAGAACTTTGCATGGGTATTCAAATCATCTCACACATACAGATGCACACTTTTAGCAAGGAGAGAGATGAATACTTTGCTGCTATATACTTTTCAGTTTTTAAATATATGAACACACAGATATGTTTGAACAAAAACACACTTACATTCATATAATACTTGCATCAGTCACACCCATTTACATACAAATACCTAAGAAATAATATCCAAACATAATTTTCTAGCTTTGTATTATTTTTGCTTGGTTGTTAATCTATAAAATTATCTGTTTTATGTTATCATGTTGTGAATTTTCTTTTGTCTGCATTGTTCATTTCTTTGTGTTGTAAATTGAGGAAATGAATGACTAATTCATCCCCAACAAGCTTAATTGAGTGTGGAGTTCTCCTTCATTGTTCCTCTCATTTGGAATGGTAGAACCTCTCAGGGGCCCATCTATGAGTCAAGTAGATCTAATTCACAAAAACAATAAATGTACAATGAACCTAAGCTTCAGGCATAAAATAACCCTAGATCAGTTGACATGCAGTTAAAAATCAATCAATAAATAAATTTACTAATCAATCCATCGATCTAATACCAGATGTAATTTCTTTACCCTACACTCCTATTCATTCCCAATCTATTTCTCAAATTTGTCAAATTGTCTCTCAAAATTTGCATTTCAAATTTTTTCTGCAGATGAATGAAGAATAGAAAGACGTAAAATAAAATCATAATGATGTCATATTAATTCTTACTTCGATTTTAAATCATGAACACGTTCTAAGAATTTCATCTTTATGCCAACAATCAAATAAAATTCAAACAATGAGTCGGACAGACCCCAGTTCAGATATTTCATGATAAAACTTTTAAATTGTTTGTTTGCTTTTTTAAGCAAAGCTACACAATAGATGAGACTAGGCTCTAGCGTCTTTCTTTCTTTCTTTTTCTTTTTTTTTTACTAAACGCGAAAAGCAAGATTAAACATGAATATCTCAACAATAATATAAAGCTGCGCAAAATTTCTGTCGGAATCAATAAACATTGAGAACTAAATAATCACTAACACCGTTTTGGTAACCTGGTATTTAAAGGTTTGTAACACATAAGAGTCAAACAAACTTTCGTTTGCGAAGTGGGCACGCAGATATTATTTTAAAAGGAGTTTTTCAGTGAGTATTTTTAAAAATCTTTTTGTCTTAATCATCAACTGCTTTACCTTCTTCATGTCATTCTTATTTAAGAAAAAAAAAAAATTCTTTTTACTTTCATGTTTATAAAACAATTTAAATATCTTTAAAACTAAAAATACACGATTATAAAAGGTTAACAGGTACGAACATTTTTTTTTTTTAATTTTTTACGTCTTTTAACGAAGAAGAAACATTTTTCGCTTCTAATTCTTATACTTTTTCATTTCTGTTTTAATTCATTTAAATGATAAATTAAATTGTAAATTAAAAAAGCTATATTATGAGTAAATTTCTCTTTGGCTAGTATATGGATATAAGTCCTGTTTAACTTGAACAGTTCGTACTTTTTTTTTCCTAACTCTAATCTTTACACAAAAAATTTATTTCGCATTTAGATATAATATAATCAATTATTCAGCTAGTATCTATTAAGATTATGAATATTTTAAGCGAAAACATTTTATAAATACGAAACGGGAATACCCATGTTGCATAAGATCCTGATGGAAAGTACTAGAGACGAGTAGTAGTATTTTGTCCTCTAAATCTTAAAAAATGAAACTCGTAACAGTTACTAAATAAAAATGTTTCATTAATAAAATAAACCTTGTGTTACGCAGGGTCTTTTTTTTTTTCCACCATAGTCAAAATAAAACACTATTTTCTCTTTTTTTTTTTTTTTTTTTTTTTTTTTCCTACTAAAGCTAAAAAGTATTTCTTTGAGAGTTAGAAAAAGGGATTAAAAATCGGATTAGTATCAAGTTTTAGTTTTAACTGGAACAATAAATATTGAATATGAAGAAAAGTTTCTAAATGTAAAAATAAATGGAAATAGATTTTTCTTAAAATATTTTGTCATAATATCAATACAGTTATAGATGGAATCGACATTTTGCAATTTCTGATATATAATATGATTTGGGATCGTGTTTAAACTGTTTATGATGACTAGTACACCGAGTATTCAATGTGAATTGACATGTCATATTGTAATTCTCTCCTTCGAGAATTAATATACTTTTCTTGAATGATTTTTTTCCCCCAATTTTTATATCTAATATGTTATAAAATTCTTTTAACTCGCCTATATAGCAAAATTCTGAAAACGAATTATTGATACATTGCATGCCGATAGTTTTTTTTTTTTTTTTTTTTTTTTAAATGACGCAATTATGTTTGAGAAAAAATATCGGGAAACTTTTTACTCTTGATCCTATAAACCATTATTTATTTATTTTCAGTTCAAACTTCTCACTATCTATAGTTCTTATATAAGAGAATTTTTTTTTCTACGTTTTAGTCTCGAAACCTTTGACGGAAGAACATATAGGTCGAAATTTTGAAGGGTTAATTTAAGGCCAAAAAAACTGAAATCGACCTACACACGAGTAATTTCTAATTGTCTAGAATAATTGAAAAAGAATTTCTGCGGTAATTTACAAAAAGTAATTGTAGAAATATAATACACTCGCAATAAGAGTAAGTTTCAGTCATTTGCTTCATCTTTTGACTGAACAATTAAATTCCAAAATTACGTTTCAAATCAATAGAATTCACCTCGAGTCCATATTACTTTGATCTGGCCCTTTCAACCACTAAAATGTCGAGTTAGGGCGTATGGGAAATATCTAATTTTTGGATTTACATGTAACAGTTCCAGTAAAACGCAAATGACAAACCTTTTTTCTGGACATTACTACAGAAATAGCGGAATTTTTTTTTCTGTTGAGCTATACAAGCTCTTTTGTTTTCAAATTTAATTTTGATTTCCGATGTAGGAGCAGAATTTGACTTTAAAAAAATTAGATTAATGACCTTATGCCCATAAATCAAGGGTCAATTGTCTCTGAATTGGACCGACTAACACAAGCATAAGTAACTTCAGTATTGCTTCGTCATTATATTTTTTGTTTTTGTGGTAGCGACGTTTTTATTGGAATTTGTTTCGTTCTGAAATGTGTAAAAAGTTATATAATCTCTTATTTTATGCTTTTGTGGTAGACCTACAATTTTGAAGTACAGACTTTTGTGATATTGTCTTAACATTTTGTAAGTGTTACAAAATTTAGATATCTGCTTTGTTTGGAACTGTCCGTCGGGGTAGGGGATTATCAACAAAATCTTTAAAAGCTGAGGGGGATGGAGAGAGAAAAAAATGACCATATTTTGATAAATGGAAGTACATACTTATATAACACTACAATGGTCTCTTATAAATCAGATGCGTTTTTACATTATAACTGACTTCTAATCAATTAATTTAAAAATAGTGAAATAAATAAATTACACGGTGATGGCAAATGATATTTTTTAATCAATCACATATTGGATAATAAACAAAAAATTGTACTTGCTCGTATTTGTAAGGATTTTTTTTTCTGGTGAGAGAAAAGTAGATATTTTTAAATGACTTGGCCGCAAATAATCTAAAATTGGATTTTTATGCTTTTTTTTTTTTTTTTTTTTTTTTTTTTTTCATATATTTGTGCTACGTATTTCGGATACTTCAATCCTCCTTCAGAAATGTCCGAAACGCGTGTCACATAGAATTATAGTAATAATAATAAACCTAAATGCCAAATTTAAAATAATTTGCAGACACGCATACATACACACACACATATATATATATATATATATATATATATATATATATATATATATATATATATATATATATATATATATATATATATATATATATCTCGTTTTCTCACCGCCTCATGTCAGCTTCACAACTAAAAATTTAATTTACTTGAGCAAGGGAAAATAATCTTCTGATGACGGTGTACGTCATCTGAAGATTTTCTTAGAATACATGAAGAGGTGAAAAAACTTATTTTATTGATCAGCATTTGAACATTTTTTTTTTTTTTTTTTTTTTTTTTTTTTTTTTTTGAGGAATCCTCCCCCCCCCTGTAAATCAAGATCCATGAGTAGAGTTAAAGAAAGTAGTCTAAAATTATTTTAAAGAATATATGTTATTTGTTCAAAATAACTTAGTTTTGCTTACTTTTTGATTTGTGATGACTTTTCTTTTCTTTTAATAAACAGTATGTAACAAAAATATACGTCGTTAAAAAATTGGCTTCGTTAAAAACCAAGGCCCCTCCTCTAAAATGACTAGCTTAAAATGTTTTTCAGTTGATAAAAGGAAGTAATATTCTTCAGAATGAATTTATCGATTTCAGAACTTCAAAATGTTTTAAAAAATAATTTCATTCTATTTCTAATGACTTTTTTCTTTTTTTTTTTTCTTCATTAAAAAAAATAAATACATTAATCTATAATAAAACGTCTTTAAATTTTTTTCCACATTTTAAAAAAAAAAAAAAAAAAAATTGTTTTATTCCTAATAAATAAAAATGAGAATTTACATTTTTCTTTTTCTTGTTCGTTCTAATTTATTGGTAAAATTCAAATAATTATTTTTTTAAAAAATGAAATTTTTCTTTTCTCTATTATCTAAAAATTTTCATTATTAGAAAGAAAATTATCAAGATACTTTAATAATCTAAAGTTCTGAGATATATAATTTTTTTAAGATTTGGTTTATGAGTTTAAGTGAACCTTCTTCAATTCTACTTATTCATGGTGATGTTCTGCAGGTTAGATGATAGTGACTGAATGCGGTCTATGTTAAATAAGCAAGACATGCTATCATGACTGCAGGAAAATTTTTTTGGTGGGAGAATGGTACCTTGAGAAGTGAACTATTTTCAACTCTAGCCAATGGAGATAGTGGTACTAGCTGTTTCATGGTGTCAGCTTGTAGTGGACCTCAATTTTTTTCTAGGCTTATCTCAAAGTTCAGAGGTCTCTGCAAAGCAGGACATGATACACTGCAGAGCATTTTCAGCATAAACAATGAAGGCAGCATCATTAGCAGTTCTCTGACAAGTTATTCTTCTAATATCTTCAAGTAGGCCTGCCATTGTTATATATATATATATATATATATATATATATATATATATTCCAAATCGACAAAATCCTGAGGAAAAACCAAAATGGCTTCAGAAGAAACAGGTCCACAACCTCACAAATATTGACCATTTGTAGAAGGCGTGAGGGCAAAAAACTTACAGGCGACATTACTATTTGTCGATTTTTTTTTTTTTCCAAGGCCTTCGATTCCATTCACAGAGGGAAGATGGAACAAATACTACTAGCATACGGCCTACCAGAAGAAACCGTAGCAGCAATAATGATTCTCTACAAAAACACCAAAGTGAAAGTGCGTTCACCAGATGGAGACACAGATTACTTCGACATTGTAGCAGGAGTACTACAAGGGGACACGCTTGCCCCATACCTCTTTATCATCTGTCTAGACTACGTACTTAGGACATCGATCGATAACATTAGGGAAAACGGCTTTGAGCTGACAAAGAAAAGGAGCAGAAGGTACCCTGCTAAAACAATTACCTACGCCGACGACGTAGCACTACTGGCCAATACACCCAACCAAGCCGAAACACTACTGCATAGTTTGGAACAAGCCACTGCAGGCATTGGACTCCATGTCAATGCACACAAAACTGAATTTATGTGCTTTAATCAGAAAGGTGATATCTCCACACTAGACGGAACCTCCCTGAAACTGGTTAACAAATTCACCTACCTCGGAAGCAGCGTATCATCAACCGAAAAAGACATCGACACACGGCTAATGAAGGAATGGACAGCTATCGATAGGCTTTCAATCATATGGAAATCAAACCTGACCGATAAAATGAAACGCAGTTTCTTCCTGGCTGCGGTTGTGTCGATACTGCTGTATGGATGCACTACTTGGACGCTGACTAAACGGTTGGAGAAGAAGCTCGACAGCAATTATACAAGAATGTTGCGAGCAATATTGAACAGGTCCTGGCAGCAACACCCCACATGGCGTCAACTGTACAACCACCTATCACGAAAACTATACAAGCTAGACGAACCAGACATGCCGGACACTGCTGGAGAAGCAAAGACGAGATCGTAAGTGATGTGCTCATATGGCCAATCAAAAGCAGGTTGACCAGCTCGAACATTCATACAGCAGCTATGTGATGATACGGGATGTAACCCTGAAGACCTGCCGAAGGCGATGAATGATAGGGAAACGTGGAGAGAGAGGGTCAGGGATATCCGTGCTAGCCATACGTCATGTGTGCACACATACATAGTTCCTGAGGTTTCTGCTGGGCATGAAACTGGGTAACATTTTTTCATTGACAAGTAATTAGATTGCTTTGTTACTATTGATTTTTATAAATGGGTTATCAGTTAATTGGTATATAGTGTACTTACCAACCTTTGCAGGAAAAGGTCAATTTTAAACTGAAGTACACCTGGTTTGAATTGAGTTCTCCTTCTCCTACACTGGCAGCCATACCAAGGCCAAAGAGCCCAGTCTATCCTATTTACCCATAGCTTTCTCAAGGGCATTAATGCTATGCAGTCCTGGTAGAGGGGGTATTTAATACCAAAGCTATCCTTGTAGAACAGTGGTGCTTATATCAACCCTTGGCTGGGGAAATAAAGGAATTCAAATTCGTAGTTAAGCACCATGCCACACAGGGACTCCCTCCGACACACACCCTAGTATTTGAATCGGTGTGAACACAAATAAAATGGTACTTGTTTTAAACAAGAATGAGCCATCTCCACTCTAAATGGCAAGCATCTTAAATTTTTAGACTAAGTTCATGTGTCTCCTACTGAAGGTGATGTTAATATATGCCTAATGAGGGCATGGACTGCTATTGATAGGTTATAAAATTTTTTTTTTTTTTGCAACTGATTATTATCCAACCATCATTGTTTTTGACTCTGTGTCGCATTGATAAGTATATTTCAAAATTTTGGATTAACTGTAACTTTAATCATCCTATTGTGAATTATTGTTATTAATGGAATCTCATTTTTATCCACTTCATTAGTAGAGCTGAGAATATGCTGGCTGTATCCCCCTGCAGAAGAGTAAGACTCTCCTCCCCCACCCTCCAAAAGTGGTATCCTAGTCATGACACTAAACCACATCTGATGGTGATGCTTCAGTTCTGGAGATCTGAGGAGTATGTAGTACTCATTCATTGCCATAACTCTAGTCTACTCTTACCTGGAGTGGTAGTATGTATTTGGGTCTCCTCTATAGATCAAATAGACCTGTTTAAAATTTATTCATATCTCATGTGACCTTGTGCAAAAAAAATTCTATGAAATAACTATGCAAAAAATAGATATAAATGCAATTCCTTAACCTCTTGACATAAAATAACTCTAGATGGGTTAACATGACATTAAAATTGATCACATTTTAACGTGTGTGTGTGTGTGTGTGTGTGCCTTTTTAAAGATTAGCTTTTTTTTTTTTTTTTTTTTTTTTTTTTTTTCTAATTTCAGCAGACCCTTTTTTTTTTTTTTTTTTTTTTTAAATGTTATGTCTTCAGACAAAGAAATGAGAAATTTCTAATGAAGATTTAGAAAAACCCACAAAATTCTGGCCACCTTATCTCCCTAGCCCAAAGTTCATTTGCTTTTGTATTTATATTTTATAAGTAAAGACCAGACCATTTTGTTTTTCCTGTCTGGTTGACAAATGACATTCAATTCCTTGATCAACATATATCAATTTTTGAGTTCTTTCCTTTCCACCTCTTTTTATTTGCTGTTGCTACATAAATACCTTAAAAATTCCCTTAGCCAACATGGTACGCTTGTTGGCTGAGCAGTCTGATGTAAAGTTGGATGGGTTTCTATCCCGGCATCAAGCGTCCTACGTGTCTAGCCACACTAAAGAGTTCTGATAGAATGAAACAGTCTGTCTGTGGATGACACACACACACACACACACACATACATACATATATATATATATATATATATATATATATATATATATATATATATATATATATAATACTTAGTCCAGTTCAACCGGAGTTAGGAGTAATTCCATCAGGACAAGAAATTATTCGTGAATGAATATTTAAATCTTCCTGGTAAAGAGCTCAATGTACCAATTATACAGAGCAATAATTTCTTTAAGAAAAAACAACGAAACCAATCACAAAGGATTATAAATTTATTTCCATCCTGTTACGCATTTTTGAAATTTTCAAAAACACGAAAAAAAATTAACAGGATCTGATGAAGTCCTGTTAATTTTTTTCGTGTTTTTGAAAATTTCAAAAATGCGTAACAGGATGGAAATAAATTTATAATCCTTTGTGATTGGTTTCGTTGTTTTTTCTTAAAGATATATGTATGTATGTATATGTATGTATGTATGTATGTGTATATATATATATATATATATATATATATATATATATATATATAATGGCAAACAAACTTAAATCCAAAGGAAGGAGATATAGAATAACAGAATAAATTGATTTGGAGAGAAAATTATCTACTTAACTTCCATGGGAATTAATAACATCTTAACAAAATTAAATTATAAAATATATTGTACATAATACTATTTCATCAAAAAACTAAGAAAATTGTCATTTTGATATCATTCAATATAATTGATCACATTAAAAGTAAAAATGTAAATTATACCAGTTACTGTTAAGTCATTATCTAAAATCATAAATAAGTACAACATATATATCCTCAAGATTACAATTGTATCATACACATTATCATAATATTCATATTACTAAGCCTTGAATCTTTAAATTTATAAATAAAATCATACCAATTATTATAGATAATACCATTGAGAATTATCATCACAATTATTTTTACAATTACTACTAATTGTCAAACCTATTAATATTATAAACTAATCATCAACTCATAACGATTATAGATATTAATAACACCTATGTCAACAAAAACAAACATCAACAACTACCACAATATTATAACATTTAATAATTAATGCCAATAACAAATAATTCTAATTAATATTAATCATTACTATGTACTATAAAATTATTCATAATATGCACTCTGTACTCAAAGTAAAATACCTTATATTGCTTATCACACAATTTAAATAAAATAAAACCAGTTGTCTAAAATATAAGTATCAATTTAGATCAAATCCAAAGTACATATTTGTGTGTGTGAGTTACATATAAGGCCTAAAGTCATTTTACATCAATTTTTCATGGTAACATTTGAATATCAATTTATTTCTCTGATTTAGTAATTTACTGGTATTTCTATATTTTTTGTCTTCTAGACAGATTACATCTACTTCTGAAATTACTTGGAGGTTGATCTTTTAATAAAATTCCATTTAACTAATGGTGTAAGGACACTATCCTTCAAACTCCAGAACCAGGCTTTTTAGTTTCTTAAGGAAGGCTTAGAAAAGAATGCCTATGACTATTGTATGTTTTTAATAAAAATACAATTTTAAGACTTTTTTTTTTTTTTTTTTTTTTAATTATTCAAGTAAAGATTTTTATCTGATTTTAAACATGACCAGGAGCCATCCCAGAAAGTCTGTTTACTTCAGGAATCCATACTTCTTGGCTCTCCATTGTATTTAACAGGGTAGGGTCATGGTAAATCTCTGATCCTTGGGGCATCCCAAAAAGCTGAGCTGAAGTTAGGGAAACCATCCACATGGTCACTTGAGGGCTCAACTCCATATTGTTAAAACCCACTCTCATCAAGAGGTGTATAAATACAAGCTAAATACTTATGACAAATACATTCCAACTTTGTAAGCTTAGCTTTTGGCTTTATTGATGTGAGAGGGTATTACATCTTATATTGTCATGATGTTATATAATAAATGTGATGTTCTTTTAAGACTTGGTATGAAATATAACAATAAGAGAAAGAAGATAGTTCGGAAAATCTTATGTTTTGCAAGTGGTCTAGTGTCTTAAATTCTTAAAAATGAATTCTTATATAACAAGAGAAGCATTTATTTATTTTTCTATTCCTCTCTCTCCCACCCAAGTTGTCTCAGCTTGTTATTCATTTATAACTGATATAGTTTGAAGGGGAAAAAATCACATTTTCCTCTTCTACACTCTAAGAATTCATTTTTGGTGATAGATCCTTTTTTTTTTTTTTTTTTTTTTTTTTTTTTTTTTTTTGTGTATGTAAAAATGTAATATAATAAAAGTTCTTTATATCATGAAGGGTTTTTGGACTATTGTCTTTATCTTTGATTAAGACAATCATCTGGTGGCTGCAGGTTCAATCCTGACTGCAGGCAAGTAACAATACAGAAATGGTTAACACTTGTACCTGGTTATAGCTAACAGAATCAGAACAGGCGACCCCCCCCCCTGGATTCAATTAAGGACATAGTTCAAAGTTATGTGTAGGTTCCTGAGTTTGACAAACACCTGAAGGCTGGAGGATATATCAGCCAAAACTTTGGAAATAACAAAGATGAAGACAATAGTCTGAAAACCCTTAATGATAAAATCAAGTTTCATCTCGGAAATTCAGACAACTAATAAAGGCTCTGTTTTAGCTGTTTGTACCTTTCTTATTAAAAAGGTGTGTTGGACTATCTCACTTCTTGTGCTGAGGTGTGTGTCTGATACTCTTTATCTTTCTGTACAGTATGAATGTTCAGCAAAGGTGTAAAAAGTAATTAAATACAAACGAGTATTAATAAATTTTTTTTTTTTTTTTTTTTTTTTTCTCTTTTCTCTTACAGGGATAATCTAGCCAGTGGTTGACTGACACTCGCCATGCTCTTAATTACCGCTGCACGCCTACCCATGGCGTCATTCTCCAAATGTCTTACCAGGAGCTCATGTCTTCTGATCCGACCAGTGAAACCTGCCTTCACCCCACAAATACAGATGTTTGGCAGTCAGGCCCGTTCCTCAACCCGGCGTGCTGCACGAGCAGCCAAAGCTAAATCCCTTAAGGAAATGATAATGGCTCCAGCCGGAGACACATGTAAGGACAAGACAAGGAAAAAACCCCTTGCTTTATTTTCTATATTTTTCTCCTTCCATTTCTGTATAACGCTACCAAAATCTTTAATCTTTAAAGTAACACTTCAGAAAGTTTACCAACCAATGTCTTCAAATGAAGAAAAAATTAAATAGCTTAATTTTTTTTAAAGTCCATCTTGTCAGCTAGGCCTATAATATGCTGACTATATATCCTGTAGTGGGGGTAAGACTCCCCCCCTCTCTCAATGAGTGTCCTGGATATGACACTAAACAATCTGATGGTAAGGTTGCAGTAATGCTGGAGCTTTGGGGAATACTGAGTACCCTTTCACTGGCATTGCTCCTTGGGTCCACTCTGTCCTGAGGTTGTAGCACCTGATAGTCCTATCTATGGGTCAAATAGAATTGTTTAGCACTTAAACTGAGTGCAAATAAATGAATTATGCTCAATTGAATTGTTAGAAATAAAACTGATCATTTTAACTGTGTAAACAAAAAATGTTTAATTGAATCATTAGTAGTACATAACGATACTTGGAACCATTTCACTGTGCAGAAGAATGAGCTGAGGCTCATTGAAAAATGTTATCAACAAAGTGTGTTTACAAATTACATGTTTAATATGTATGTATAAACAGTATTTGGCATTAAATAACCTACAATGGTTGATATGCCATAAAACCAAACCAAACAGGGTGTCCTGGTTATGACACTAAACTGCATCCAATAGTGAGGCTCTAATTTCACAGCATGTATATTATTCCTTTATTGCTATTACAACCAGGTCTACTCCAAGTGGTAGTCCCTTTTAGGGTTCCATCTATAGATCTAATAGATCTGTTTTTAATTATCTATATTAAGAATAGTTTCTTGAAGCTATAATTGGGGGGGGGTCCTCATGGTGTAATGGTTAAAGTGATGGACTGCGGAATCGTAGTACACGAGTTCGTACTCCAGTCGCGCTATTACGTTCTCTTTCGGGCAAATACCCTTGGGAAAGGTATGAACACCCTTATCCTCCCAGCTATGGGTTAAATAGTACCACTACTGTTCTTCTAGGAGAATAGCATTGGCATTAAATAACCTAGAAAGGTTGATGTGCCACTAAACAAACAGAAGCTATAATTGCATTCTAATGTAAGACTGGAGTCTTTAGTTACGTCTATCAAGATCGCTCTTAACAGTAGCTTGCTCTTTCAGAAAGCCTTAGAATATACTGACTATATCTCCTGCAAAGTCAAATCGTCACCCAACTTCCCAAAAATGGGTGCCCTGGGTATGATGCTAAACTGCATCTGACCATGAGGCTTATTCTGGAGATCTGAAGAGTGTGGAATATCTCTTCATTGCCAGATCCACTCTGACCTGGAGTGTTCTTGTTATTCCCATCTCTAGGTTAGATTAGTGAGAAAATAATTTATATTAGATAGGAATACTTGATATAACTGAATGCAAAAATTTTTTTCTTATCAAACTATGCAGAAATATATAAAAATGCAATATATGAAATTCCTCTAAGCATAAAAATAACCCCCAGATAGATTAATATCTTGTTTTATCCAGCAGTGATCAATAAGTTTAATTTTTCAAAAACTGAATCTTCTCCATGAAACTGAAGGTTTGTTGTATAATCGATATTGTTGTGAGGAAATGAATACAGCAACTAGAGTTCAAATCCTGGATGAGGCTATTTGCATTTTACATAATGCTAATACCTCTGGGAAAAGTATGAATCTAACTATCCACTCTATAGCTATGGGTAAAATAGTAGGGTAGACTGTGTTCTTTAACCTTGGTGTGGCAACCAATCTGTAAGAAGAAAAACTGTTAAACTCTGTATTATAATAATTATAATAAACTGACCTTGTGTCACATCCTACTTGTGCAAAAGGAATGGTAAATGAATACATGAAACACTTGTTGGTATGATGCTAACTTTCATCCGGTGGTGAGGCTCCTGTTCTTATTCTCTGGGAAGTGTGGAATAACCCTTCATTGCCATTATTCTCAGGTCCTCTCTGACCTAGTGTTAGTATCTGTTAGGGTATCATGTGTGGGTTAAATAGATCTTTTTGTAAAATTATTTGTGAAATGTAGGAATATGGGAGGACTTGATAAATCTGCAAAAAATGATCCTACACACAAGTTTAATTTTTAAAAATGAATCAAATTTTTGCAATAGATAAACTACAAGAGATTGATATTATGTTGAAAAAGTCATATCAAACCTTTCGACCTTGTGCCACTTCGAAGCAAAGAGCTTTGTAAATTATTAAGTCATATCAAACCTAAATGACATGCTGCTAAAAAGTAAAAATATGTACATTTTTTTTTTTTTTTTTTTTTTTTTTTTTTTGTATTGATGACCCTGAAATGAAAATGAGACTACTACAGTACTATCTTGTGCAGGAACATAGCTGATCTAAAATAACTTCCTACTATATATATATATATATATATATATATATATATATATGTGTGTGTGTGTGAAGTGGAAATGTTTTTAAAATGAGTGGATTTGAGGCCCCTCCCCTCTCGATCCTTTTAGCTTCTATATCCAAATTGATTACTGAATCATCTCTGAAAGACAAGCTCTAACAACATAGGATACAAGTTCAATTCTCATTAGAATCTATTCTAATGCTTTTTCATACTATTTACTTTCATGGTTAGAGGGCATTTGACAAGAACATGGTGATAAAATCATGGAGGAAAGATTAGACAAAAATTAATTAGGTAGTTGCCAAATTTTGAAGTAATTTAGATTTGTTTTTCTTTTTCAGCTTTTAATCTTGGCCGAGGTTTGGTTGCTGGTGCTTCCATTGTTGGAATTGGTTCACTCTGTTATTATGGTCTTGGAATGTCAAATCAAGTTGGTGCCATTGATCGCTCAGTGTATGTATCAAATGTTGCATTTCATTGAAGTGTTTTTTTGGGTGGGGGGGCTTATATCAAATTTCTCAACTATTATGGGACAGGTATTAAATTTCTCAATCGTCTTCAGGAAACTCAACTTTTGAAACGGATTTGTTCATTTAAAAAACATAGTAACTTTTTTTTTTTTTTATATATACCATTTCCATCTGTCTTCTAGTTTTACCTTTTTATTTATTTATTATATATTATATATATATGTGTGTGTGTTTTTAGTGTGTGTATCTAATTTATTAGAAAATCTTGATTAGGAAACTTATCCTTTTACTTAAAATATTTTTCCTGAAACTAATATATAATATATACTTGTCTCTAAATGTTAGGAATTACTTTTTTGTGCATTTTATTTGAGATTTTCATTTCATAAAAAGATTGAACTCTTGCAAAATTTCGTTCTTACTGATGGTTTAAAAATGGATTAGAAAATACAGCCACCATATAACTGTCAAGAAACATTGCAGTCAGAATCTGTTCTCAACACTTTGATGTTGAAATGAAAACTTTCCCATTTATTAAAAAATAAAAATCACAAAATTAACCTAATAGAGCCACATAAATTAATATGCAGTATAAACTAGATTACTCCTCCCAGAATGCCCTGCAAACTAGATCACCCTTTCCATCATGTCCCATACAACAGTATAAAAAGGTACCCACCATGTGGGAGCCTCTTATCTGATGATTGCATAGGTGAGAAACTGGCAGTTACTAAGCAACATTGACTCGGTTTTATTCTAACTTATTAATATTGATGTTTAGTATATTTATGAATGAATCCTCAATATCAGTGTGTGTGTGTGTGTGTGTGTTAAAAGGTTTTTGTTCATTTTATTTGTTTATTTTTTTTCTTTTTATGTAAATTTTAAGCTGGGTAGGTGTTTGGTGAATATATAAAAAATGGTGTTTTCTCATTTTTTCATGTTAACCCTCAGTGAAGAGATTCAATTGATTGTGAGGATTATGCTAGGTCTAGTATTTTCTTCAGATGATATCACTATTTACTTTATAGGTGAGTGACAAAATAGTAAATCACTAAGATGACCTCTTTTTTTTTTTTTTTTTTTTTTTTTTTTTTTTGTAGTCTATGGCCAGAAATTGTGCGACAAAGAATACGTGATACTTACCTGTATTTTAGTGGCAGTGTTGCCTTAACAGCCCTCTCTGCTGTTGCTATTTCCCGCAATCCTTCAATGCTCAACCTTGTGATGAGGAACTCTTGGCTGGTATGAAATTTTCTATTTGAATAAGATCTATATCTTCTACTTGCGATCTCATTTTTTTATCTGCTGTATTTATGGATGGAAACTAACTTTTGGTATTAGTATCTTGGGTATGATACTAAACCGCATCCTGCAAATAAGACTCCAATTGTGTAGTCCCTCTTTTGTTACCAATAAATCTCGGATCCACTTTTCTCAGTCATAGTACCTATTAACTATGGCTCAAATATAGCTTTGATATATTTAAGATTATTTTGAAACACTTTAATACATTGCTCTTAAAGTGTTGACATTGCAACTAAGTATTTATTTACCTATCTGAAAATGGTTAAAGATTTTTTTTTTTTTTTTTTTTTTTTTTTTCCCCCCTCTTGCATAAAATGAGGGGCGGGGCATAATTGTTAAACTGACTTTTAGCATAAAATAACCCAAGAAGGGTTAAGAGGCTGTAAAACCAACCAATCTTGCTTAAACATTTGCCGTTAAAGTTTTTCTCTTTTAAGCAAAGTTAGAATTTTTTACAAATAATCCTCTACTTGTTTGCTCTGATTAACTTGTAATGGTTAATCTCGTAGAAGATAGAATCTGCATACTAAGTTCAAATTCTGATTAGGCTGTTGGTGATTCACTTCACACTAATGCCCTTTGAAAAAGACTTGGAGTTCATCTCATCTTCCCCAAGATATGGGTAGATAATAGGACAGGCTGGGCTTTCAGTTCTTTGTAAAACAACCAGTCTCAAAGTAAAACTAAATTCAAAAACCCTATCACCCCTACTAGGCCTAACCAGTGAAGAAGGTGGACATTCAGCTGTTTTTCTCCAAGCCTATCACCATGGCTTAGAATGTCACTTGCAGAGGATATCTAGAGCATACCCAAGACACCTAAATGGGTCTTAGTGGGCATTACAAAACTGGATCAATGTGTATTTTTGATTTTCCTTAAGATCAATAAGAAAGCCTTGAAGTTACATTATTTCTTCATGTATATGCAAAGTTTTTATATGCATGTGTTTTCCTCTTTTTTTTTTTTTTCTTTTTCTTTCCTTCCATAGGCTATTGGTGCCTCATTTGCTGCTATGATAGGCAGTGGAATGTTGGTTCGATCTCTTCCTTACACAGAAGGCTTTGGTGCCAAACAAATGGCCTGGATGCTGCACAGTGGGGTTGTTGGTGCAGTTGTTGCTCCACTTTGCTTTTTGGGAGGCCCTGTTCTTGTCAGAGCTGCATGGTACACTGTTGGAGTTGTTGGAGGTACCTAAAAAAAATTTCTGAACATTCAGGATGAGATTTTTTTTTTTAGCCTGTTTAATATCTACCTATTTATTTTTCTAAACCAGTTCATTATCTGTTAGTGCTTCTATTGGAGGTATGAAGTAGTGCAATGCTTATCAAATTAAGTCGGCAAACTGAGTTCCAGCTACTATGCACTTAGTAGTAATGCCTTTTTCTTATATATCTTGTTAGTTTTTGCCTGGATTAAGACCTGACAGTGTATAATCTAAGAAAAAGCAAAATTGATGACAAGATTCTAGCAAGTGAATTGCTTTTTTTTTTTTTTTTTTTTTTTTTTTTTTTTTTTTTTTTGTATGAATTGTAGACTGATCTGTTCTGCAAATCCTTTGAGTGGAGGGGAAAAATTGTTTTGTTGCCATACACAACCTGAAACGGTATTTAAAATCAAAGGGGGTGTCCTCGTGGTGTAATGGTTAAAGCGATGGACTGCGGAATCATAGTACACGAGTTCGTACTCCAGTCGCGCTATTATGTTCACTTTCGGGCAAATACCCTTGGGGAAAGGTATGAACCCTCTTATCCTTCCAGCTATGGGTTAAATAGTACCACTACTGTTCTTCTAAGAGAATGGCTTTGACATTAAATAACCTATAAAGATTGATATGCCATTAAACAAAGAAACCAAACCTTAAAATCAAACTGTCCAAAATGTATATTTTTGATTAGTGTAAAACCTTTGCCACCAAATAAAATCTTCATTTCTAGATTGATATTAGGAATAGCTAAAAAGTTATTCCCCCTGAAATAAGAGAAAAGAAAGACGAGTAACTTTTTTTCTTCTTCCTCTTAGCTGTGCTATTTAAATTTACTGATCAAAATAACTTTGCTTTTTTTTTTTTTTTTTTTTTTTTTTTTTTTTTTTTGTTATGAAGTTTGTGCACTCTTACTCAATGTTCTAAAGCAAAATAAACACTTGCAATATTTTGTCAGTAAATTTTCTTCAAATTTTGAAGTTCCAACAAAGTTCATGGAAACTTACTTTGGAAAATTTTTAGATTTTTGTAAATTACACATTACTATTACATTGGCGGGTGGGGGCTCTCTCCCTCTCATATGGTATTCATTTTTATCCTTTTCAATGATTGTTGTCCATTATTTGTTAAAACTGAGGTGAGTATCTTTGGCTCACATGCTGGACTGAGTTTGAACTTCAGCCTCATCATTACATTAACTTATGTATTAATACCATTTGAATGGCATGAACTCCCTTATCCTCCCAGATTGGATTCAATAGTACAACTACTGTTCTTCTACAAGGATAGCTTTTGCATTAAATAACCTATAAGGCTTGCTATGCCATTAAAAAAGAAACTAAACCTTAAAAATTTACCAAAATTATAATTCTGGTTTATCTGGCAAAATTACCAGAAACTGCAAAAAGAATCCTTTTGCTTTCCCTACTCTATTGTATAACATTTTCCACTCTGGTCTTTGTTTTAGTTACCAAGAAGTCAATGCTCAAATTTTGATGAGTTTTACTACAGATTATTTCTTAGTAGCATCAGCTAATTTATCTCATTCTGTATTTAATGAGGATATAGATAAATATATTTACTTGTCTGTTCTTTGCATTTTTCTATTTTTCAACCCTGTCTGCATGGCTTAGAATATACTGACCTTATTCCTCTTGAAACCATATAATTGCATAAAGTATTAGTGTTAGATGAAAATACTTGAAATGACATAACTGGACATTTGTGTCAAATTTCAAGTGAATGAATAACCCATAAGGGGTTGATGTGCCATTGAACAAGCCAAACTTTCTATGAAGTTAAAACTGGTACACATTGTCTAATGATTTTTAGTTGCCCTTTGCCTTACAAGTTCACCTTTTTAAAAATTAGTCTTTTTTTTTTTTTTTTTTTTTTTACCCTCATGAATAATAGTTGAACCCGTATGAAAATGTATGCCACCAGTAAAGACCTTATAGGAGGCAATAAACTATCATATAACAGCTCTGAATTCTTATAACTATCTCTCTATCATTGTTCTCTTTGATTTTTATGAAACCGTTTTTCTTTTTCAGGTCTTTCTACTTTAGCAATGTGTGCTCCCAGTGAAAAATTCCTGAACATGGGAGGCCCACTGGCTGCTGGTCTTGGAGTTGTATTTGTTTCCTCTATTGGTAAGTCTGGTTGTGACTTATTTCTTATAATCAAGAAACTAGAAGAATTAAAATATTAGCTGTTCAAGGACTAAATTAGTGATTGCCATTGTAAGATGTGCCCTGTAAGACTTTAGCTTGAATCTTCCAAAAGTCACTTTATTTTCTTGAGTCTTCCAACGATCAACCATTTTTAGAATTTAAAACAATTGTATCGCTTAATTTAATTTTATCACATTCATTTCTAATTGGAGAAAAATAAAACCTTGCAAAATTTTACTTTGCATGAAAAAAAAGAAAAAAATTTAATATCAAAGTGATACCTGCTTCCAGCCCATTACATGTTCACCCTAGGCAGCAACAATGGTGATTTTCTGTTGGAGTTTTCCCCTTGCCATTATTACAGCTTGCACCTCTGTTTGCTATTTTGTGGGGGCGGAGGGAGGTTGTGTTTTGTTGTTTTTTTTTGGGGGGGGGGGTTGTTTGTCTTGTTTTGTTTTTTTTTCTTTGTGACATACGCTCAATATTAAGACTGTTGTGGCTGTTACAGTGTTGCATATCTCCAGTTGCTTTGTTTACAGCTTTCAGTATTTTACTTAGAATTGATTTGTCTCTGACCCCCCCCTTTTTTTTTTTTTCTTTCCTCCTCCAACATGCTCTCTTATTTTCTTGTATATGCTGGATATGGCATTAAACTGCATCTGGTGAGTCTCCAATCCTGGAGTTTAGGAATGTGAAGAACCTCTTCATTACCAATTCTCTCGGGTCCACTCTTGGCTGGAGTGTTAGCAGTACCTGTTAGGGTACCATCTTTGGGTTAACTAGAACTGTTCAATCTTTTACTTGGAATTATCATTGTTTGAAACCATCCCGCTGTGTGCAAGTTGTTCATATTTGATAGGAATACTTGATAAATAGAATAACTAATGTTAAATAGCTATACTTGAAAACATGCTAACAAGTGATTGATAATTAAATAGAATTATTTGTGTTAGCAATACTTAAAACCATTTGACTGTGTGTGTGCAAGCAAATGAGCTCTAATTCATTCAGAAAGTTATCTATAAACTATTCTTGTGTGTGTATATATAAAATCTCACACAGTCTTATTCATAAATAATTAAGCAAATATTTGTATTTTTGATGTAAAAATTTATTCGTAAGTTGATAGCTTTTTATTTTCTCCACTTTCAGGTGGTATGTTCTTCCCGCCCACATCTGCACTTGGAGCTGGTCTCTACTCTATCAGTATTTATGGTGGCCTGGTGCTTTTCTCAATGTTCCTGTTGTATGACACTCAAAAGATTATCAAAAACGCAGAGCACTACCCAGTTTATACTCCTCGGCCATATGACCCAATCAACAAGTTAGTATGTCTTATATATTTCAAATACTTAGGTTTTTTGTTTTTTAATAAATGTGAGAAGAAACCATTTGGTTAGAACAAGAATTTTTTTAGGATTGATGGGTACAATTTAGGTGATGGACAACTAGAAATTCAAACTTTCTACCAACATGTCATAGGCCAGTATGGGAGGATGAGGTTCATTACCTTTTGTCTTGCTGGCCTTGGTAAAGGATAGTCTTGCAGTCGACTGAAAAAAATGGGATAGGATGATGATTTAACAAGTATTTAAAAAATTCATTCAAGTGTGACAACATAAATTCCCTTGGCTCTTTCTTGCCATCCATCCCTATCAGTCAGTGACTCTGGCAAGTCATCTAAACAGCATTCACAAGAACTGATGAATGTTTGTTTTGCTGCCCAACACTGTTGTTCTAGTATAGGAGACCATAGGAAAATATTACTTTTGCTAGAAAAGTAAGGACAAACTTGTCTTGTTTATCTTAATTGGTTTGTGAGATGTGAAGTGGCCAGACAACTACTGTTTTGAACGGTGCTTCATCCAGCATCCTTGTAATTCCCATCTAGCTTCTTCTCTAGGTGTTTCATTAACATCCTCGTAGTACAACTCTATAGCATTATGACATGGTTACAACTTGTGGAAGAAGAAAAAAAAACTAGGAATGTAATAAATATTAACATTTTATTTTTGACTATATCAACTGCATCTGGTAGTGAAGCTCCTGTTCTGGAATGTAGGGGTCGTTCTTTCATTGCCCTTATCCCGGTTCCAATCTGACTCAAAAGGATAGTACCTATTAGTCCTACCTGTAGGTTAGTTAAAAATCAATTTAAAGATTCTTTCAAACTGTTAAGCACAATAGAGATGCATTTAATGTTACTATTATCATCACGGAATAAATTGGTTTTGTTTTGTGCTGTTTGTAGAGTTAAGAACTAGATTTCCATTTGTTTCATGTAATGGTGTTTCAAAGAATTTGCCATCATTGAGATGTAGATATAACTACATAGCATTAATCCTATTTACATAGGCTAAGCAAAATAAGATTTATTCATTTCTAAATGTTTTCAAATATTTTTAAATGCCCTGTATTATATCAAATAAAACTGGTACAATACAAATTTCTCAGTAATGAGATTAAATTAATGTAATTTTTTATGTTTTCTACATTTAATATATCCAATCTCCCAGAACAAATGTAAAATAACTTATGAATTTTTTAGCATGCTGTTAAGATAATTTAAATGACTTATCCATGTTATATGTATATATAATGTGTGTGTTTCCTCCCACTGAAACACCTTGTATATGGTAATTAAGAGTAGGCTTTATTTTGGTAGTGGGGTTATAGAATTTTAAATGTTATGATTCATTTTGTTCTCTTCATTCTTTTACTCTTATTTATTTGGTCTGTAGTTCCATTGGAATTTACATGGATACTGTCAACATCTTCATCCGCATTGCAACCATTCTCTCTGGCGGTAGCTCCCGACGACGATGAGCACTCTAAGGATGTACGACCACTACTCAAGAACAAAGAACCCAAGAGTTCTTAATCTAGCTTAAAAGAAAATATAAGCAGTGTTCCTGTTGTAATTGGCTGCTATACCATGTAGTGAGATGTAATAAACACACTTTAAATACAATTTTTTTTTTTTTTTTTTTTTTTTTTTTTTTTTTTTTTTTTTTTAATAATATAAAACCAGTTAAAGAATGCTTATGTTTGTCCTGTACATATTTTCTAAAATGTTTCGTTATTTGTTGACATATTTTACCGACCCTTACTTTTAAAAAGTTTTTCCCCTTCCCCAAGTTCAATTAGAAATAAAGAAAACTGTGTTTGTCAACCTGGTAGTTGGGATGTTATATTCAATCAAATTAAATATGCGTGAGTGGAAGTTTCTTTGGCAATCTAGTTTTAAGAACTCGACTAGAAATCAAGAAAAAAATTGTTTTATTGGTTAGGCCGAAAGGGAGATAGTTGAGCATTTAATATTAAATGCTATTTAAAAGGTGGGGAGGGTCAATTGAATAATTTAAAATAAAATAATATTGTAAAAATTTCTGTAATCGAATTATCAACAATAAAAGTATTTTAAATTTTTATTTTCCTTTTTGTTTTTTTGTTTTGTTTTTTTTTGTTTTTTTTACCAAATTTCTCTAGTAAATCATCTATAAAATTGTTTTCTTCTATACAATATAATAGATCTTTAAATTTAGTTTGACAGTGTTAGTTTAGTTTGATAATGTACTTGAGTCACTAATGTTTCTATGTAAGGTAATTCAGTGCATGACAAATTGGGTTTATGCGAAAATATTAAATGCCCTGTCCATAACATTCAACTTAATAATTAGTCATTTGTCAGACATAGAATGTCTAAGCAAAAAAGTAGTAGATTATTATGACTAAAAGTTCAATCTTGAAAAGATATCTTAACCAGCATCTGTATCTGGCATTGCTCAGACATAATTGTATGCAACAGTTAGAAACTAAAATCCATCTGGGTAATTTTGTTTTTCATAACAACAGTGTATGTTAATGAGAAGCAGGTGAGAACAATCATGCTTATTAATGGCATGTTAACTCATAGCTAGGAGGATAAGAGGGTTTATATGAAAGTTTATATTCTTGCTGTGATTTTGCAGTCCAGCATTTTATCTATTACACCACATGGATTCCTCATTTGAGAACGAGTAAAAAATGAATGGTTTGTCTTATTACATTTTATAAGAATTTTTATACCCACAAAGGATTATATATAGTTGTTTACTAAATTTAGTTAAATCTGACAAGATATAAATGTCACCCAGTGAGGTTTGGATTCAC
Organism: Sepioteuthis lessoniana; assembly: GCA_963585895.1. Taxonomy (NCBI): domain Eukaryota; kingdom Metazoa; phylum Mollusca; class Cephalopoda; order Myopsida; family Loliginidae; genus Sepioteuthis; species Sepioteuthis lessoniana. The sequence goes on along the minus strand of CAUZXS010002497.1, from coordinate 9,597 downwards.
TGTTGAATTGTAGTAGTGAGGTGTCCAGTTGGTTACATATTCACACAACACATTTTGGTAATGGTCAAAGGAAGTTATTAATTATGCTGATCTTACCACTACTCTACTTCCTACACACATGGCTTTAGAATTCTTAGTGGAAATAAGATGTGTTTTTGTTTTAGTTTTTTTTTTTTTTTTTTTTTTTTTTTTTACAGAAATAGGCTCTAATTTTACTTTATTAAACATTTGAAGCTGTAAGCCCCTTATTTTGGCCGCAGATCATATCAGATACTAATAAGACTTTAATATAGCCACTATTTACAAGCTGTTCTTTTAATGGAAAGGTTGAGTATCTTTAAACTGATATGTCCACTCTATGGAGTAAAATCTCTATGTACTGTCCTATCTATACCCGCCTCCTCGTATTTTATAACCCTTTCATTTGTTTGTAGCCTTAACATTTTAAAATGAATATTAATTCTGTCTTGATTTTTCTCTAAAAAGTTAACACTAACTACAAATTTTGTCCTGCACAAAATATAAATGTCAGTGGTTTGGGGGTTTTAACCAAATGAATGAAAAAAAAAAATAGATTAGTTACTATAAGTAGCTTTTTTTTTTTTTTTTTTTTTTTTTTTTTTTTTTTTTGTCAAGCCCATGGCTCAAAATGGCTGACAGTTATATTACATTCCTCTAACTATACAAAATATCTTTGGATTAAAATTTATATTAGCAAACATTAATTGCAATACCTTTTTTCAAATACAAAAGTAATAATATACTAATTCACTTACTACTTTTATAAGCAATAAAACTTAAAATCTACATTGAATCAAAATGTAATAGCAAAAAAATTTTTTTTTTTTTTAAATACATATGTTGCTGCAAATGATACATTGGGAAATCAAAATGCCTGTCCCATATTAGGATAATTATATAACTTTTTGCCTTACCCTAAGTATATATGTGCCCTGCTTATAACATTACCACTAGTTGATTTGGGTTTTACATAAATGGGAAAAAAAGAACAATGGATTTGTTAGTCTAAGTCGTTACAAAAGTATTTATGAAGTGTCAATTGGTTCTAAATACATTTTTTTTTCTTCCTTGCATATCATCTTTTGATATAACAATTTTTGAAACTTTGTAAAGGCTTCTTTGAAATTGTTTCATCTAAATCTTATATTAAACCTCTACATCTGTCTGTTTTGTAACCAAATTATTGGAAAATGGGACTTTTTCTTTTTTCTGTAAACTTTTCAATGAGTTACCCATGTATTTGCCTACTGATGAACAGGAAATCGTTTGAGATGATTTTTCCTTAGTAGGACCCAAGTTAAGAATTTTTTTTTTCTCTAACTTCTCACCAAGTCAGAATCCACATGAAATCTCCTTTTGTACAACAAATGTTTTCTGTTGCTTCATCTGTGTGACTTTCAAAACACAAAGTGAAGTAATACACATTTCAGCCCACCAACTACCACAAAAGCTACCTTCCATGACCTGAACAGCTTGATTTATGTGACATATGTGCCACAAGTGAGTACATACTAAAATATTACAAAACTTTTGACTATGCCTTGTATTCGTTCTTTTAAAATATTAGTTTGTTCTGAAAATAATGTCCAATTTTAGAACAAACTTTTATTAATGAATTTAAACAGTTTTATTCAGTGAAAATATGATTGCTGAACATAATGTATTTTTAACAAGGTTATTTATACTGATATGAAAAAATTGTAATGCAAAAGAAACCCTTTAAATGCAGTTCCTACTTCAACCTTTTGTATTGGAATGTCTTTTGCTGTACAAATTTGTCCAGATGCTTTTAAAAAATGGTAGTTAGTGGGTTAGAGATAGGAAAATGTTGAATGTGGAAAAAATCTCGTATCTCTAGTTGGTGAGCTTCTGCAGTGGCAACATGTCATGAAGCAAAATTATGACCAAGATTGAACTCTTTGGGGGGGGAGTAAATGCATCACTTCTTTGTTGGTATAAAACTTTCATATTACCTTCAAAATCAAATTTTGAAAGAAGTGATAGAAAATTTATGAAGACACTTTAATCATTAGCAATATGAATTTGTTATACAACTACTATCAAAATAATGTTATAACAGAATTTTAAATAGTTTATACTAAAATCAAACTATTTTCCAAACAAGCAAATATATGACAAGAAAACTTTGATGCTATATCTATTACTTACAAGTTAACAGATATAGTATTACTGATTCCTCTTGACTCTAATTCATCTACCTCCTTTTAAATTGATAAGAAAATCTTTTTCAATGCAGTCCATATTTCAATGGCCCAATGCATTTAGTGTCAGCACTTTCAAAATAAAAAAAAAAATTGATCCAATCTTATTAAACATGGTCAGTGAATAAAATTTGACCTGGCTGTGTTTCTTTGAGATCTGAATTTTTTTTTTACTACCAGTCTTAACTATAACCTATGAATGATCAGATGACCATCTATATATTACTTGGTTTGTTATTTGGTTCTTCATACAAAGGGGTCTCTGAAAATATGGCTTCCTCTTTATTTCCACAGAAACAATGGCAAATACACAGAACACAATGACACCAATGAATAAAGAAAATTTTCAGCTACAGACAAAAACAAATATTAGTCTATTTATTATAAGAAATGGAATCAGCAACCTGAGTTAAGATTCCGAATGAAGCTGTGTTAGACTTTGTGCTAATGCCCTTGGGAAAGACATGAATCTATCTGTTCTCTTTCCAGCTAAGGGTAAAGAATAGGGTAGACTGAGTTCTTTAGTCTTGGTAAGGCAACCAGTCTAGGAGAAGGAAAGCTGAATTCAAATTGACCTTATGTCACATCCTATTCATGGTGAAGCAGGTGGTTAAATCCATACAAAACAACTTTGCTTCTAACTGTTTGCCATCATTGGCTATGTATTTTGGTCAGCAATGAATACAAATCTACATTCTGTGCTTGTAAAAGTCTGCACCAGTGGAAACAACCCAATTTTTCAAAGAAATAACAACAGCATTGTTAGAAAAATGTCTGTGCAGTCCATATTTCAATGGCCCAATTTGCATAGATAAACTAGTGAAGATGCTTTTCATTCTATGGATTGACAGCTGGTTTGAACAGTTTATTTGCCAATGCTGAAATGCATTGATCTTCATAAACGTTCAGCAACTGTTAATAAATGTCAATAGGTACAATTTTTTTCTGGCTAGAGGAATTCAATCATACACCTCTGCTTTCATGTCATTTTGTCAAACTGACACTCAGTTGCTATTTGTAACGATAGAAATGAATTATGGATTATTGGGAGGAAGATTCAACATTTAATGACTTGACATTTACCTTGGACATTATGGGAAGGGATAATAGATTAGAAGGCATTATTTTCAGAGCTACCCTCTTATGAGCAGGTCATACATGCTCTTGTTCATTGATGTTGACGATATGGAAAAATGTTTTGTAGCTGAAAACTTGCTCTATCTAATGATGTTATTGTGTTCACTGTATTTCTTTTAGTTTCCCTGAAAAATAAATAGAAGACATTGATTTCAGAGCACCTCTCGTTTATGTGCATAAACAGTATTACCCATAAGTACATTTCTAACAATATTTTAATAAAAAGTTAATACCAGATTTTATTATTTCTAGTAGAATGTTTAACAATAAAAAAGGATATCATTAGGTATTATTTATTATCAAACGTTACTGAAACTTCATAACCATGATATGAATATGTAGCAGTTAAAAAATAATCTTTTATTTTTGTTTACTGTTTCACTGCTGTTGGTGTCAGATAATATTTAATATTATCTGTTTTGATTGTATATTCCATTAGAATTGATAAAATCCTGGTATCTTATGAAGGCACTCTTGATATAATATTGTCATTAGTAGTGGACTTGGAAACTCAGGTTCAAATCCTTGAAACTTTGCATGTCACATCATGGCGCTAATACCCTTTGGAAAAGTATGAATCCAACTATTATCCCTATCACTATGGGTAAATAGTTGGTCAGACTGGACCCTTTAACCTTGGTACGGCAACTTGTCTAGAAGGAAAACTGAATTTAAACCAGTTGTAGACTTGGAGAGGGATGGGCTTTGCCTAGCTATTCCTGATCGAGATGCACTGCATGAGTTGCACCCTCACAACCAAACCAGGTTATAGAACCAGTAAAGAAGATCTTTGGTTTAGAAGAAAATTAATTTTTTATTGTTAGTGTTTTATTTATGGGTAATACTGTGTGTATATATATATATATATATATATATATATAGTCATCCACAGACAGATCTGTTTCGTTCTATCAGAACTCATCAGTGTGGCTAGACAGGCTAGATTCCCAAAGCTGGGATCGAAACCCGGTTGACTCAAGCGCCAAAGGTTCCACTCTATATATATGTGTGTGTGTGTGTGTATATATACATATATATATATATATATATATATACAGTGGAACCTTGTTTATCGAATGACTCTCAAGTCAAACAATTCAGAGTTCGACCAAAAAATTTAAGTAAAAAATGCCTCAGTGATCAAACAAATGTTTGGAGTTTGAACACAAGGAGTCAAGCAGATGAAAACGGAACGCACACAAATGACTGCCAAGGCAAACTGAACGCAGCCGAACTGCTGGCTGAGTCTACCCAAGCAGCACTGTTTCATCGGTAGTTGAACATAATTTTGGAACAAATTATGTTTGACAACCGAGGTTCCACTGTATATATTGTGGATGAATTGGTCTATCAGGCAATTTTAAAGAATAAAGGTAGTTATGTTGAAACATAAAGTTACATTATAACATTACACTGTAACTTAATTCTTTGACAAGCTAATCTTTTTCAATTTTAAAGGATGTAGGTTGTTATATTTGTTGGCAATTCTTTGATGAGCTGCAATCCTGTTTTTTGGGGGGTATTTTAGTGACCATCATCCTTTACATATGTTAGAGTTGACTTTTTGTTTTCATTTTTATCAGACTCGTTTATTTACAACCTTTCATATTTAATCCTCTCTTGACTTTGATGAATTTCCCTTGATAACTTGCGTCAGCATTTAGCAGAAAATAAACAAATTTGAACAATGAAAAAGGAAATGAGGTGTATGTGGGGGGGGCATGAATATGAGATATATTCTTTTTCTTGTTTCTTATTTTTAATTCTTATTTTTTTAAAAAGATATCTCTGCTATGTCTATTTTTATACGTATTTCTTGGGTTTTCTACGATGTAAATCTGATTCTGTTTTATAGTCCATGATTTCTATGTACCCCTTTCCATCGCCGTTCTTTAAGATCTAGTATTGCTTGATGATTTTATGTAAAAATATTACTTAAAATATGTAATTTTTATTTCCGTCATACTGATCAAATATATGTACAAACTTACTGTCCCTATTTCATTTTAATCATTAAAATAGATATTTTAAGTGTTTTTTGTTGTTTGTTTTCCTTCTTTTTTTTTCTTTTTCTTTTTTATTTGTCATGTTTTTAATTTGTATTTATGTATTCAAAGAAGGAATATTTCAAAAAATTTTCTTGGTTCTTGTTTAGAATGTAAAGAGATATACCCAATAAATTTTGATGTCGCATAACATGTAATGAGCAATGCTGAGAGACTTGTTTCTTCTCTTGTCACGTCCTTCTCATGATCATCATCAAGTTATGCTGATAGCACAGATTCCCTTGAGTCTCTCTCTCCATCCATCCCCTATCATCTATGGTTCCTGTCAGATCTTCTAGACTGCATCCAGTGTCTACACAGAGCTGATGAATATAAGTCTCTCCTCGTCTGCCATGGTTTGTCCATGTGTGGCGACCCACATGCTTTGTTCTCTGCTTCTCTAGCAGTGCCCAGCATGTCTTGTTTTTCTTACTTGGATGGTTTTTCTTGTTTGGTTTATAAGATGGGAAGCAAATGGCCATACAGCTGCTACTTTGTGGGGTATGTTCTTCCGGGATTTGTTTAAAATAGTACATCGCATTCTTGTGTAGTTCCTGTCTAACTTTTTCTCTAAGGGGTTTGTTAGAATCCAGGTAGTGTAACTCTACAGTAGTACCAATATGGCCACATATTGGAAGAAATTCTGTTCTATTTTTTCAGATAGATCATATTTCTATATGATCAGCAACCTGTCACATCTTTCTTGGTGTTGTCATTATTGTTGTATTTCCAAAGCAGAACTTGTTTTCTCTCTCACAGACAAAGTTAGGTAGAACTTGTTTTCTTCTTTCTCTCAATGTTCTGCTCTTGATGTTTCAACCAAATATCAGTCTCATTGTGGTTCTCTCCCAGTTTTCATTGATGAATCCAATCTTTTAGACAAGTCCTTATGTATATGATAACTCATGCATATTCATATGCAATCATAACATAAGTACCTGAACTTGCAAATGCATGCGCCTCACATTAAAAATGCCCATGTACATGAAAGATGGATGATGCAGCACATTCTGTTTGATTCAGGTAAGTGTCATGTGTAATATAGAACACAACCTTAATTTTAAATCAATAGAGCCAAATCTAATCCCTGTTTCAACCCTCTCACCCAACCTCACCTTAATCTGACCCCACTCCAAAAAGAAGCAAAAACAGTATTTAAAATGCATACTCCATTATTATGAAATTGCCCTATACTTAAAAAAAACAAATTGCTTTATAATGCTATCATCTATTCTTTTGATTACATCTAAATCCAAAAATAATTTTTTATATTGTACACCCCATTGTACATTTCTTTATATTCCTGAACAGAGACCAATGCTAAATAAGTACCAATTGCCTTGGTACTTTACGTCTTTAAAATGACTGCTCAAATTGTGATAAAAAGCAAGTAAAGTTATGATAAACCTTGGACTGAGGGCATCTCACATGATGTTATGGGTTTGGTTTGGTTTCTTTGTTTAATGGCATATCAACCTTTGGTTTGGTTTCTTTGTTTAATGGCATATCAACCTTTGGTTTAGTTTCTTTGTTTAATGGCATATCAACCTTTGTTGGTTATTTAATGCCTAAGCCATCCTTGTTGAAGAACAGTAGTGGTACTATTTAACCTATAGCTGGAGGGATAGGGAGGTTCATACCTTTCTTGAGGGTATTAGTCCGAAAGTGAATGTAATAGCGCAACTGGAGTTTGAACTTGCTTATTAAAATTCTGTAGTCTATTGTGTTTTACCATTACACCATGAGGGCACCCCCATATCAACCTTTGGGTGATATTTCATACCAAAGCCATCATCATAGAAGACCAGTCGTGGTGCTACTTAACCCAAAGCTGAGAGGATCAGAAAGTCCCTACCTTTCCCGAGGATATTAATTTGAAAGTGAATGTAATAGCACAATTTCAGTGCAAAATTGCTCATTACAATGTCCCAGTCCAGCATGTTAGCCACTACACAATGAGAACTCCCCCTGAGATACGAGACTTTTCCACATTCACCATATTTTCCTGATTTCTAACCCATCAACAACCATTTTTTTTCAAGCATCCAGACACATTTTTATGGCAAAATTCACTTCATTCCAAAGAAGTAGAAACTGCATTTAAAGATGTTTTTGCATCAAAAGCTTTACAATTTTCATGTATTGGCATTAATAACCTGGCTCAGTCAGCTGGGGCTGTAGAATACAGAAACTGCATCTCTGCAGAGGGGTAAGTTTCCTCCAATGAGTGTCCTGGATATGAAACTAAACAATCTAATGATGAGGTTTCAGTAATGCTGGAGCTTTGAGGAATGTGGTTTACATCTTTATTGCCATAACTCCCAGGTCCACTTTGGCCTGGAGTGGTAGCACGTAATAGGGTCCTATCTGTAGATCAAATAGAACTAAACTGTGTATTTATGTGAAACTGAATTGTTTGAAATAGAACTTTTTTGACATTTAACTGTGTGTAACAAAAAACTATTGTTATAGAAAATTGAATTTTTTTTAAATAGAACTGTTTATATGTATAAAAATGGATTTGGCATTAATAACCTACAATGGTTGATGTGCCATAAAATCAAACCAAACCATTAATAACCTTATTAATGGATGTAAAAAATGCATAGAAGTTCAGATATCATAACTTGACTCATTAAAACACTGGTTTAAATCATTAATTCAGAAATCAAAAGTTTATTGTAAAATTAGCAATATATATATATATATATCATATTGTATATTATATATATATTATATAGTATATATATATATATAATCATATTGTATATATATATATATATATTATATAATCATATTGTATATATATATATATGATAATATATATAATCATATTATTATATATATAGTATATATATATATATATATCGTATTGAATTGTATATATATATATAGTATATATATATAATCATATTGTATATATATATGGGTAGTATAGTATATTAATATATATTATATATATATAATCAATTGTATAGTGTGTATATATATATATATATATATATATAAATCATATTGTATGTATATATAATATATTATATATATATATATATATATATTATATTATTAATATATATTCATATTGTATATGTATATATATATATATATAATATATATATATATAATCATATTGTATATGTATATTAATATATATATATAGTATATATATATATATAATCATATTGTATACGTGATATATAATATATATTATATATATATATATATAATCATATTGTATATGTATAATATATATATAGATATTTATATATATTGTATATTATATATATTATATATAATCATATTGTATATGTATATTATATTATATATATACTTTATATATAATCATATTGTATATGTATATATATATATATAATCATATTGTATATGTATATTATGATATATATATATAATATATATAATCATACTTCATATGTATATGATATATATATATATATATAATCATATTGTATATAGTATATATATATATATATATATATATATATATAATCATATTGTATATATATCTATATATATTATATTATAATCATATTGTATATCATATATATATTATATATATTAATATATATAATACATATTGTATATATATATAATATTATATATACTATATATATAATATATATATAATATAATCATATTGTATATATAAGATATATATATATAATCATATTGTTATATATATATATATATAATCATATTGTATATATATATTACATATATATTTATATATATAATATCATATTGTATATATATATATATATATATATACTATATAATCATATTGTATATATATTTAATATATATAATCATATGTGTTATATATATATATATATATATAATCATCATGTATATATATATATATATCATATTGTATATAGTATATATATAATCATATATGTACATTATATATATATATATTATTCATAATCATATTGTATATATATATATATATATAATATATATATATATAATCATATTGTAATATAATATATATATATATATATATATATATATAATCATATTGTATTATATATATATATATTATAATATATATATATACTATATATATAATCAATATTGTATATATACTATATATTATATATATTATATATATATAATCATATTGTGCTTATATATATATATAATTCATATTG